>CM023482.1:53252381-53513978 GCA_013339685.2 Hyalomma asiaticum
GGGGGGGGGGGGATTGATTCCGACAGTTTTAGCCCAGCACATATGCTGTCACTTGGCGCCAAGTGCTCAATATGTACTCCTGCACTGTCCCTTTATCATTTCAATGAATCAGCCCTGGTAGCCCCCCCCCAACCAAGCCCTAAGTTGCAAGAAAGAAGGAGGGAAGTTGATCCAGTCTTAAACCAGCACAGAGACTGTCACTCGGCACCAAGTGCTCATTACATACCCATGCACTGACGATCATTTCAGTGCGTCCTATGCCTGAAGTTCGAATTTGCTAGAGATGGTGTGTTAATAATTATGACATTATAACTTGTGGTGCGACTTCAGGGAAAGAAAATGTTTATCATAAAATCGGCAAAAAAAAAAAAAATGCGTCGGCCGGGAATCGAACCCGGGCCACCCGCGTGGCAGGCGAGTATTCTACCACTGAACCACCGACTTTTTTTTTTTTTTTCTTTATTACATGGAAATGATAACTGAGGTCACAGGACTTTGTGATCGCCATGCAGAAAATCCGCGTTCCACAAGATCTATCTACCGAGAAACTGTGGCCTATGTCAGAAGTGTGTACGCTGCCCAGGAAGTACCTCCTGACTGGATGCACTTGTTGGACGTCTGTGTGTGTTTGCCAGAGTTTTGAGTGTGTAGGCGTTACCACTGAACCACCGACGCTTGCATATGACGAAGCTTGTGGGTGTAACCGCCCTACTATCGCCGCGTAGACTGTCGTCCTGCTGTGTAGTTTAATAAATGTGGGCTGCGCACCGCTATTCTGCTGCTGTCGTCGGGCCGCTGCCGAATTTTTCATCCATTGCCGCTTCCTTCGGTTGTGACTACGGTTGTGACGAGTGGCTGTAGTAACTGTAGCCTTTTCTGGCGTGGGGTAGGTAGTATTTAACCAACGTTATTGATTGCCGAGGGAATCATGCGAGGGTGCCACAGGGAAAAAGAATCTACGCATCTCCACGAAGTGAATCGTGACGAGTGGGCGAAGCACTGCGGATAGTTCGGTGTTACCGTAAATCACGTGTAACATCGCGCCTACTCGCGCATGGAAATGAATGACAACGCGTGTTCAGATAAGGATATCCGAGTTCCGGATTACGTTTAGCTAACGCGCACGCTGCTAGTCTGTATTGTTCGTCTACGCACCAAGAGAAATCTAGCTCCCTCCAGACTACATCGCAGGTCGAGATCCAGTGGGGTGGCCAGTAGGGTTGCCACCTTTATCAAAAAAAAAAAAAAACAGCCCGTCCGTCAGCTGGTGGCACGGAGGGGGGGGGGGGGGAAGAGGGTAGAAAAAAAAAACAAACTCCATGTGAAATCTTCTACATGCAATGGCATTTATTGCTCCATTCAATATCAACATAATGTCCATACAAACACAGAAATGAGCGAATCAACTAGTTTGCTGGCTAGCGCACAAATGTCACGAGTCTTACAATATTTGCACTTAAAGTCAAACGAGCGTTAAAGGGATACGAACAAAATGTTTGCCGTCGACATCTTGAAGGGACCCTGAAACAGTTATGACCATTTTATGCAAACATGGTGATCCGGTAGAGCTAGTCATTAGGATCATTAGGGGACAGATTTCAGCGCTCTGCGTAAAGTGTGTAATTTACAATAATGTTTTGAACACGCGCATCGCAAAAGATCGCAGCGGCTCGCCAAAAGACCTTTTCAAACGCCCCCGCCATCGAACTATGGATGGAGAGGCCGCTGATTGGCACCTAATAACCAGTGACGTTCACGTAATTTTCCCAACCTAACTGCGAACAACGTGCTCCTACAACATACTCCTTCGTTTCAGCCAAGGAGGTTTTTTTTAAACCTCCTTGGTTTCAGCCAACTTTACAGCCAACGGTATTGTCACGTCATCTGGCGGCGTAGACACGAGTCGCCGGGACTCTAAGGCAGGCGACCTCAGTAAAGATATCGGGTCGCTATGTCGCTACGGAGACCTCGGCAGAGAGGCTGACGCGAGAGGCGCAGTCGTCGCTAGCGCGCACTCCGCAGCTGATCGAGTTGAGGAGGAACAGCATGCAGTGGTAAGGAGTAAGGCGACAGAAATAAGCCCATAGCTGCCTTAGCGCATGGCGTTTCGCTTCATACATTTATGGTGAGAATGATTTCACAATTTTGTTGCCTAATTGTGGTCAGTGAGGCAATGTCAAAAAAAAAAAAATCCACGCATATATCCACGGAGTGAATGATGATGAGTGGGCGAAGCTCCGGAGGTTCATCGGTCGCGCATCGAACGATCTCAAACCATCGTTTATCCAATGAGAATCGAGCTGAGATGCACCTCTAGCGATACCCGACTAAACGAGAGCAATGCACCTCCATCCAATCAGATTCGGACACAGAACGCCGCCATCTAGCGCTCTGCTATCACACAGCACGCAGCGAGCGCCTCCGCGCCATCTATTGATCAATTCACGTACTAGCTACTAGCTAAGCAGCACCGCGGCGCCATCTCGTGATCATTCTGAGACCTAGATGTAGCTACGACGACGACGACGACGCCGGACTAGCCTATGCCCTTAGCTTCGCCCCTAAAAAAAAAAAAAAAGTTTCAGGGACCCTTCAAGTGTTCTTCAATAGTTTGTAATGCATGAGATTGCATTTTCAGCGCGATTTGTTGTTTGAATTCCCGTTGTTGTGAACACCATGCAAGATATTCATTTATGAAAATTTATTTTCACCGACAAGCATTTATCATCGTTATTACTGGACTGACGCTTATAACACCCCCCCCCCCCCCCCTTGAAAAAAGATTATCAGGATACGATGAACAAAAAAAAACCGGCCAATGACGGCCTTAGGTGCGGACCAGCAAACGGCCTGTTGTCTAAAAAAAAAAACCGTTGTGCCGCGCGAGCATCGGTTTCATTAAAAAAAATTGGCAGATCCCACGTGCAGTGAAGGAAATGCGAAGCACGCATCAGGAACGTATACTGGATATGCACTGCCGTCTCGCTATACCGAGTTTGGTACATATGAAATTAGGGAAACGGCCACAAGAGCACCAAGACTGTGGCATGTAAACCCAAGGAGGATTAAAATCCTCCTTGTGTAAACCATGCCGATCATACACGCATGTCATGATTCTAACCTTATGACTTGTCATTTACGTTCGTCATGCAGTCGCGTTGTGCCATAGCAATTTTGGTATACATCCCTTTAAGGAAACTAGTGGCATGTAGATCATGCCGCTAATGACATGCATGTCACGATTTTCATGTTATGACCTATCATTTATGATCGTCATGTAGTCATGTTGTGCCAAACCAATTTTCGTATAGGCTCCGTACAGTCGAGTTTTCCATGTGCGACATCAGCGCCAGAATGCACTGCCTGGCGGAGAGAAGAAGCAAAATTGGGCAGACTGTGACAGGGAAATACGCGAACGCGATGCGCGTCTCCAACTCTATAGCAGCAGCGACCGCCCGTCCCACCTTCTTTCGTTTTCCTTTGAGACGCGCGCTCCAAACCTGCGGCAAACTGTTCCAAAGGGCGACGCCGCGAGCGTTCGTGTGGTTCGCAGCACGCCCGGAAAGCAGCGAAGAAACGCGCGCGTCGCTGTCGCCTCGGTTTCCACTGTGCGCGACTGAGCCGTCCGACGAGAGCTACGTAGCGCCCTCTGGTCAGTAGACGGAGCCCATACATCCCATTAACGAAACGGCAGTATAGCGCCAGGACCATGGCATGTAAACCATGCAGGTCATGACACGCGTGTCATGATCCTAATGTTATGACCTGTCATTTACGTTCCTCATGCTGTCGTGTTGTGCCATAGCAATTTTGGTATACATCCCATTAACGAAACGCCTGGCATGTAAATCATGCCGCCTATGACATGCATGTTATGCTTTTCATGTTATGACCTGTCATTTATGTTTGTGATGCAGTCATGTTGTGGCATGCCAATTTGCGTATACGCCCCATTAACGAAACGCGTGGCATGTAAATCATGTCATTCATGACATGCATGTCATGATATTCATGTTATGACCTGTCATTTATGTGGCCATGCAGTCATATTCTGGCATACCAATTTTTGTATACATCCCATTAACGAGACGACCAGGAGAGCACCAAGACTGGGACATGTAAATCATGCCGCTCATGACACGCATATCATGATTTTCATGTTATGACGTACCATTTATGTTCGTCAGGCAGTCATGTTGTGCCATACCAATTTTCGCATACATCCCATTAGCGAAACGGCTAGGAGAGCACTAAGACCGTGGCATGTAAATCATGCCACTCATGACATGCATATCATGATTTTCATGTTATGACCTGCCATTTATGTTCGTCAGGCAGTCATGTTGTGCCATACCAATTTTCGCATACATCCCATTATCGAAACGGCCAGGAGAGCCCTAAGACCGTGGCATGTAAATCATGCCGCTCATGACATGCGTATCATGATTTTCATTTCATGACCTGTCATTTATGTTCGTCATGTAGTCATGATGTGGCATACCAATTTTCGTAAACATCCGATTAGCGAAACGGCCAGGAGAGAACAAAATCGTAGGCGGCTAGATAGATAGATAGATACGCTCAAACTCGCCGAAGTTCGCTAAGAAATGCTTCGCATTAAAAAAAAAAAAAAACTCGCTAGCAGACGCTGCCTGCGTCAGCGTTGTCCCTCGCCCGCGAGGGCGCGTTCTCGTTCCTAGCGAGCTGATAAAGCTTTCATCGAAGAAACGGCTTTTCCATAGCCAACGCGCGCCGTTCGCTCTCTCTCTCACGACAGCATATGGCAGACGTCTTGGTGTACTGCCTCCGGGATCGGCCCACACATGCACACACACCGTCTTACTGCACTCATGACTGCCCCTGTCGATGAGAGAGAGATCGCGCGCCGGGAGGCACGCGCCGAGAGCGAGCTCGAGTGTGGCTACGACGCACAACAGGAGACAAGCAATCGATCCTAAGGAGCTTCACCCCTAAAAGAAAGTCCATGGAGTGTGGGCTCATCCTGGAGGCAGCGCAGTCGGACGGTGTGTGTGCAGTTGTGGGCCGAAGCAAAAGTCAAAGTAGTAGCTATCCCAGACAACACATGGACGTCCTAGGCACTACGAAAAGACGTCCAACTTGGGAGGTTGAGACGTCCCACGGGATGTCCCATATACCGCAGAAAAACATCCCAAGTGATACAAAAAGAGATGTTTTTGGGATGTCCCTGACGGCGAGGTTGTGGGAGGTTATTGGGATCTTCTTATTTATTTATTTCTTTATTAGATTTATTAATATCTCACATACCGGCAGTTGTTCACTGACCAGAGAGTTCTTAGGAAGCCTAGAAAGAAAGTCTCCAAAGTAAGGTGGATGTCACAATCATTTATTGCACAGCATTAGTCCGGTGGAAGTATCATATGCATAGATTATCCCACATGTCCTCCGCTTTCCGCCACCAGCGGTCTTCATTGCTAGACTATTGCCAGTTCTGCTGCACAGGTGAACGAGGACGCGGATGTCCGAGATTGTTTCTTCCTTGTTCTTCGTTTCATTATCAAATCAGGAAGTCTGCGTAAAAGAAAAATATGAAACGAGAGTGATGAAAATGCAGTGAGGCAGTAATACAAGCGATGCAAATGTTAGCGTAGTAACAATACTCACAGCGGACGACCTACCGTGGGCCACGCATATAGCATCCATGTCCCGTACCCGTTGCTTCCGTGAGCAAACACTACAGAAGGCGCAACAAACAATATGTGAGAAAGCTGCTAAGAATGCAATAACTGAAATGCTCTAAACTGACCTAAAATGTTATGAAATCAGGCTGAATCGTCGAACACTACAAAGACGCTGGACGCACCGATAGGTAAGCTGGTGACAATATAAGCACCACGTGGGTCAGACCACGCGTGGAGACAAACTGCACAAACCACTCGCAGTGACTAAGGGTGTCGGCCGTGAAAGCCCTTGCCGAAGTGCACGTATTTGAAAAAAATTAATTGTACATTTATTACCTCTGACAAATATCAGTGCATAGATTTTTTCGGCGTCGTGTCTATTTTATAGCAAAGTTTATTTGCAAATTATTTTAGCGCTTCAAATACAACTTTTCGGAAGGTTTGTTTGTATACGAAACCCAAGCCGTTTAAACCGTTTCCTGTTCTGTGTTCGCGTTACCGCGTATGAGCAATGTCAAAATCCTGTGGTACTGTGACTCTGCAGACTTTGGCGCTCCCGTGTGGTGATCGGAAAATGACAAATCAGCACAAGAGGCCTGCACTTGAGAATAATGACTCACTTCTTAATTTGGAAGAAATAAAATTATAACCGCGAAGCCCTCGATCACTGACGACTTCATTCAAACGCGTGCGCTCCATTAAACAAACACCGGCGTGCAATATTAAATTACCGGGTTATCTGACGTTATACCGCAATAATGAAATAGTAGCACTTCCTGAAAGGCACTAATTTGAAGTCCTAGTAAGGGCCAACCACGGATGTATTTGGGATGATCCCTAAGTACATGTCCCTAGGACGCTTTTTGGACATCCCAACATGGATGTGGGATGTTGGTACATTTTTGGGACCTCCCTGGGATGTTGTGTGTTGTCTGCCGGCGTTACACCCGCATATTCCCCGCCGCAAAACGTTTAGTAATCACCTGTTCCATGATCAGATGCGAATAATGTTCCTTCCATGAGGCTGGGAAATAGAGGGCAAAAAAATAATAATAATAAAAAGACACGCCGATTGGCTCTATTTCCGCTACGGGTGGAATTATGACGACGTGCCAGTTAGACTATAACAAAGTGAGAGGTGCACCAGAACCAACGCGTCGTAGCCATACATGTGCTTCGTAGCAGGAGCTATATGGTACGGTGTCTGTCGCTTTGACGGCGGCTCACAATCGAAATCTTGACAGAACATGCGTGGCTTATATGGGAAGGAGAGACGATGACTGGGTGCAGGTGTTGAGAATGATTTTTCGCAGATGACGCTTTGTGTAGAGTAACTAACGCGCGGAACTTTCCAGTATATTTGTGGAGAGCTAACTCCAGTTAACTCTCTGCGATGCTGTAGCATACTATAGCATGCTCGCCGGTTCTCCCAAGCTCCGCAAGCGACGAAATGTTTTTTTTTCCTTTTTATACCTGTTACGCAAACATATCAGAATATTAAATTACTTACGCTGTTCCTCCTTCATGAAACTAAGCGTTTCACTCTATTCATGTCGTTGTTGCACCACACTTTCAAAGCATTAGAAAACATTATTATTTTGTCTTTTCTATGATGACTGCGAGAATCTAGTAATTTATACAACAACACACTAAGGACAGTTTTCTTATTTGGAAGCATACTAATCACGACCTTCGTTCAGGTAAGCAGCAGAAAAATCATCTAAAGAATACGGAAGAGAGGGTACAAAGAGAGAGCACCAAGGGAGCCGAGGGCCTGCAGACGTCGGCATCGCTGACATTTATGATCAATCAAACAGAACCAATATTCTAAAGCCGAGTCGCTCACTCAGTCATCCATCGTCCAGCAGTGGCATTTAGAACGTAATGCATACCAAGAGAGGGTAAGCGTAGCCCGTGGACGACAGAGCGTAAGATGGGGTGATGAAATTAAAAATTCGCAGGCATCAAGCTGAATCAGCTCGCGCAGGACAGGAAAGGACGGAGAGCATTGCGAGAGGCCTTCGTCCTGCAGTGGACATAAGATGGGTTGATGTGATAATGGTGATGACGATGCAAAATTAGTTTCGCGAACAAGTGGCACATCTATAAAGCTAGGCTGATGGCTCTACAATTACTGCAGTCTGCTGCCCATTCTTAAAGCTCTAGAGCTTCTCTTGTTATCGTGATCTGAACACACACGATTAAAAGCCTCATGAAGGCTTTAGGCCCTTGATTTCAGCTCAATCAAGAATTATCTTGTCCATGTTCCACTCTAATGAACGAAGGAAATATAAAAATTAATGCACCTATCTGTTATTTCCGCCACCCTCGCTTTATTTTGGTAACATGGAAAGTTCAAAGAAGGAACTATTTGAAGCTTCGCGGAGGTACAGTGGCTGGCAGTTATAAGGGACTGGGAGGGGCTTCACTGCAGACTTGAGTTGTATACGACTATAGGCTCTGTGTGCAGTAGTGGCAAATCAGAATTCTACGATTACTACCACCAGGTGATTGGAATAGGAGCTCAAGAGCGTTGGCGAAATGCAAGACAGGATGCAGCGGGACGTCCGGAAGGAGGAGCGGCACCTCGAATACACGGGACTCGTCTGCTTTCCTGATTAGTCGGATATCCTACTTCACGGACCACTCAAGAAAGCACCACTTATGCAGGGCACGGTGGTCGCCCGTCGTTTGGCTATCCGCGTCACGACGAGGGAACGATACGAGTGCTCGGCCTGCGGCTGGACGACTGTACCAACCACGAGCCCGTTGCTCGAGTGCAGAAGAAAGTGGCCGCCGCCACGCACCTTGTGCGGTGAGTTGCAAATAGACAAGGAAAGGTATGAATACAACGTGACGAGGCTGATACAGACCCAAGCGCTGGGCCACATATAGCATACGCTGCTGCGTATGCCAGTTGGAACAGGAGCGAAAGCGAGAGTCTGAACGTGGCGATCCACAGGGCGTTCTAGGCCGCTCTAGGCGTACCACAGTACACGGCCCCCGACAAGCTCCTCCAGCTGGGGCTGTACAAGATCGAGGAGATCGCCGAGGCAGAAAGAATCGCGCTGCTAGAGAGGCTGTTCGGGCGCGAGAACAGGCTGTCGCATTCTTTACCTGGTCGGTACTCGATATCACGAAGCGCGGGGAGTGAAGCAAGCTTTGCTACCGGAAATTAAGAAAGCCATAAGGACGGAAAACATGCTCAAGAACGTGCAGCCCGTGCAAAGTAAACGCAGAGCGGAAGCGACCCTCAAGGAACACATATAAGAGCCCGTCCTCTTCGTCGATGAGGCCAGGTACCCGCGGCACGCCGGCGCCAGCGACGGCTACGGGGGAAGACCGCCACCATCACCACCACCACCGGATCAACGGACCGTGTGAGACGAGAGAGAGTGATTCTTAGGAAGGGAAATAGGTGCCATTCGAGACGAGCCGGAGCTACAAACACCATCACCCTGCTACTACGACAACGGCAGCAAGGGCAACAATAACGAAGACAAGGCCAGCCGACGGCGGCGGCGCCCGCCTTCACCATAGCGGTCGCAGATACGAAGAGAATGGTACGAGCTGTGAAGAAGCAGCAGCGCGAGCGACATCGCTCTCCCATCGCGCCTAGCAGAAATCCGGCTGCTTGCTCTACCTCAGTGCCTTCTCTATAACTTTCAGTGCCTGAAAGAAGGCCCTCTCACGGCCGTCGGCGCTAGTGTTTCCCCCGCTCGCCGCTAATGGGTAGTGGCGCTGTGTAAACATGGTTGGCTCGCTGGTTTGGTGGCACCGAGGAGGTCGTGGGCGGTACTCCCTTCGCTGTGCTGCACGTGGTGTTGCGTTCTTCAAGTTGCATGCTGTCGTATATTGATTCACGTTTCTTTCTTTCTTTTTTTGTTTAATCCTGTGCTTCGGCCGCGCGTGTAGCGCGACTGAAGATGTCGTACTGCTGCGTACCGCTGTGTAAGTCTGACGAGAAAAAGAAAACGCCGGGACTGTCTTTTCACGAGATTCCTTCTGCCGCCGACGTACGAGAAAAGTGGCTGGCCGTTATTCGACGTGACAACTGGTCGCCAAATTCAACGTCCTGCTACACGAAGGTATGCAGCCGTCATTTTCGCGCCGAGGACTTTGTGGAAGGAAAACGACGACGGTTTTTGAAGAAAGGTGTTGTTCCTTCAGTTTTTGAAGATTACCCTGCGCACTTGCAGCCAAAATCAAGCGCCGAGCGAAGCAGAGCAAGCATCGTAAAGCGAGCTTGCGTTCCTTTGAAACAGAAAAGTGATCATGCGACGAGTGCCGCTGCATCTGTGGTGTTGCCACCTGCAGTACCGACACCACAAAACCACGAACTTGAAGAACCAGAGCCCATGGATATCACCGATGCTTTCAGCGATACCAACCAACGCAGTAACTTTCCGCCCGAGACTCCTCCAGCATGTGACCGAGGTGTTCAGGTGGACAGTAGACAAGCAGTGGCAAGCTTGCTGACCACGGAGAAAGCCAAATGGAAAAGAAAGGAAAGGGACCTCAGGAACCAAGTGTCAAGACTGCAAAGGACAGTTGACAAATACAAATTGGAGCTTGAGAAACTACAGCAAGATTCCATGGTAGCAGATATCTCCTATATCAAAGAAAGAGCCGTGGAACAACAGCCAGCAGCACTCTTTCTTCTTGATCAAATTATCAACTTCAGGAGAAAAAGGCCAACATGGTCTGAAGAGACAACTCGTAGGTGTGTGGTCCTTCGACATTTGTCTACTAAAGCCTATGAGCACATGCGAGGTGAGGCCCTTTTAAAACTTCCAAGTAGAACAACACTGTCTAATTACATAGGAACCACCAGTGGTGAGACAGGCTTCAGAAAATTGGTGGAAACAAGGCTAGCTGCAGAAGCCAGGGACTTGGAAATGCCACAGTCAAGGGTTTGCTCATTAATCGTCGATGAAATGCGGATAAAAGAAAAGTTGCAGTATCACAAGCAAAGGGATTGCTTCGTCGGACAAGTGGACACTGAACTGGGACAAAAGGACACCAGTCCTGTTTTAGCCAATTCTCTTCTTTGTTTTGTAATCAGCGGATTAACTACGCCATTCCGGATTCCAGTGGCGTATTACTTCACGAAGGGACTCACTGGAGATGAACTTCACAAGCTGATTATCTTTGTGATGAAGAAAGTGGAAGCTTGTGGGTTTAAAATTGTGCGGCTGGTGACCGATAATCACAAGGTCAACGTGAATGCCATGAAGCTTCTTGGAAATGGTTTGGTCACCTACAGGACTGAGCACCCATGTGATCCTGATAGGCAGCTGTTCATGAGTTTTGACCCGTGTCATGTGTTAAAGAATGTCCGGTCGCAGCTGTTGTCACATGATATTGGTCCAGAGCGTGAGATTTCTTCATCTTACATCAAGGATTTGTACGAGCTGCAGAAAGGTTTGACTGTAAAACCTGTAAGGTATCTCAGCCGGAAACATGTATTCCCTAATAATATAGAGAAGATGAATGTTGGCAGAGCTGTTCAGCTTCTGTCGCCATGTGTGACTGCCGCTTTAGAGCATCTGAAGGGGCAAGCTGGGCATACATGCTCAAAATCATTTGCTTATGCAGGCCCAACTATAACCTTCATGAGGAACTTTTACCGTTGGTTTGTACTCCACGACACGAGTAGTACCATGCAACACTTGGTTCAAAATTTCGCTGACGCTCGACACTATGATGACATTCAAGATTCCCGACTAGAGTGGCTTGAGGTCACCTTTCCAATGTACTTGGACGGGCTAAAGAAAAGGTGCAACCATCCACAGGAATTTCTCACGAAGGAAACATATGAGGCCGTTCTTGTCACCAGCTACTCTACTGTGGCATGTACAAGATACTTGCTCACAGAGGAGAACTTCTTTTTTGTTCTTACCCGCAGGTTCAATAGCGACCCAATAGAGTCATTGTTTGGAACCTTGCGAATGTCATCGGGCACAAATGACATGTTAGATGTTCGTGCAGCACTTTCGGGTTTAGAAAAGATCCTGAAGACTGGAATTCCAGCAGCCAATGTAACATCAAATGTCGCTCATGCTGAGAGTGTGACATCTTCGCCCCTACCTGGCAGTGCTTCAAGTTCACAGCCCGTCTGTACTTCGTCTGCGCTGGTTTCCTCAGCTGCGAACACAGACGTCCAGACACCGCCTTCACTGAAGAAGGCAGTTGTGGTGCTGCAAAGGCTAACCACCTCGGTGTTGCCTCAGTACCTCCCAAGTCTTCAAATATCGGCCACTGTGTATGTAGGGGGATACATTGCCCGTGTAGTCAGCGAAAAAGTGAACTGCGAAAACTGTGTCTCTCTGTGTACGAAGCCAGTAACCAACCAGCCACTCCTACAGCTGACACGCAATCAGGACCGGGGTGGTTTGCTGTATCCGTCAGACCAGCTTCTTTTTATTTTGGACACTTTGCGAGCATTTGCAGACAGTGCGCTTAGAGACAATCCTACTTTGCAAAAGCCACTCAGTAGCTTGACAAAGTGTACCGTTCCAGCCCTGTGTGCATCGAGGTTCCTCAAATGCCAGAGTGATGGAAGCTGTGACCACAGGGCACGACTCATGAACCTGGTATCAGTTCACTTCCTCAGGCCACTTCTTTCAAATTATGCATTCAATGTGACTGACAAGCAGGATGCCTGTAAATATTTTGCAAAGAAGCCACTTTCGAGGAAGTATGCAAGGCTTTGAGATAGGTTGTTTGCTCAAGCAATATATAATTTTCTTTTGTCAGCAAATGTTTGAATTCCAAGCCAGTGTATCCATGACTGGGCAGTGTTGTTCCCTTAAGGTTTTATTTTTTGTCGCCAAATGCTTTAATGTTCGACGAACTTACATAACACTGTGAAAAAAATTTGCTTTCCCAACGCAATTTATGATCTTGTATCACCAAGTGTTTTTTTTTTCATAGGCCAGTATGCAAGACTGGGAGAACATTGTTTCCGTGTGCAATTTGTGATCTCTTGTCGCCAAGTTCTTTTTTCTTTTTAGGCCATTATGTAAGACTGGCTTCCTTGTACAATTAGATTTTTTGCCACCAAATGCTTTAATGTGAGACCAACTTACGTAACAAGAAAAATGGCGTTTCCTTGTGCAATCTATAATCTTTTGTCACCAAGTTCTTTTTCTTTTTATAGGTCAGTGTGTCAAACTGGCTTTCTTGTGCAGTTTGATTTTTTTTTCACCAAATGCTTGTTTTCCAACACTATGAAAAAAATGGTGTTTCCTTGTGCATTTCGTGATCTTCTGTCACGAAGTTTTTCTGTTCTTATTTTTTTTTTGTAGGCCAGTATGTCAAACTGGCTTAACAATAAAACCTAATGTTTTGGTGTTAGGCCACCTTATATAACACTGAAAAAAATGTTCCCTTGGCATTTTATGATCTCATGTCGCCAAGTGTACTTTTTGTTGTTGTCGTAGGCCAGTAAGTAAGACTGGGCAAATATTGTTTTCTTGTGCAATTTGATTTATTTGTGACCAAATCTTTTAGCCTTAGGCCAATGTACGTAGGACTGTGACAAATACTGTTTCTTCTCTAGTTTATACTCTGTTCTTTTGTCACCAAACGTTCGATTTGTAGGCCAACATATGTAAGGCTGTAAAGTAGGTTACTGTTAGTTTTTTTCTTGTGGTCCGATTACTACTGGGGAACTGCAGGGTGCACCCCAGGCCGAAGAACGCACTTCTTTTTTGGTTCACTGCGATTTCACGAGATATCTGGAATAAACTTGTTTCGTTGTGGGACGCTATAGCAACCCCTGGTTTTGCCAAGTCTTGTCCTTGTCTGGTTGATTGAGACGCTGTCGCGAGCGGGTTCGAGAGCTTACCAGTCGAGGAAGCCTTTTTGTGGCTTTACCGGTCGTTATGAGCACCCAGGCAACCAGAATCCGAGAAACGAGACTAGCAACCGCATCTGCGCAGGTGATGCGCGAGCGCGCGAGCCGCGACCGACAACACGAGAGACCCATGTTTACGTGGCGGCGCCTGGTGGTGAGCAGCTGCACTCGCTTCGACGGCCGCCGCCTATTGTTCTCCTCCCCTTCCGGCAGGCACTGAAAGTTATAGAGAAGGCACTGTCTACCTCTACTGCACGAGGCTAGGGACGAATGGGCCAGATATCACCATCCCCAGTAGTACCTAGGCGACGCTAGAAGTTCAAGGAGCAAATGTCCCCAGACTTTCCTCCTCTCCGAAAAAACGGTCGGTTATGATCAACAACGTTAAGCTCTGGTGACTCCTAGGCCCAGTCATGGCACGTTCCTCAACATTTCTTTAATGTGTCTTAATGGTGTCAGAAGTCGTGTCGACAATGATGCCATCTGGAACGAAGCGACTAGAAGTGACAGCACGGGACCGAAGGCCTAAAAAGTGAGTTGGCGCAGTCGATGCGACGACAAAGGAAAAAATGGTGTCTGACAATAGACTCCGACCGCCGAAGCCTTTGGACGTTGCGTCCCTCGATTCCAAGTGGTGAGAAGACTGGCTGCAACACTGTGAGTGGAAAGCGACCGCGGTGGAACTCGGCAAGAGACAGACAGACAGACAGGCATCAAACTTTAATGTGGTCCTGAGGAGCGACTCTGAAAGCCCCTTACAGGGGAGGAGCCGCCGCGGGCCGCTCCCACGTCGGGACGGGCAGGCCGTGCCTGACCGCCGCGTCGTGGGCCCTCTGGACGGCCCAACTCGGCAAGAGACCGCCAGAAATTCAAGTAGCCAATTTCATGACTGCCATCGGTTCCGACGCTCAGAAGATAAGCAAGACATCTGCACTCAGCGTAGCGTAAAGAATGGATGTGAAAAGACAAAACAAAAAGAATATTTTATGCCGACGATCAACCCCACACATGAGCGGTACAAGTTTTACAAGATGAAACAAGACGACGAGACCTTCGCAGACGTGCTTCCTCACAGCAGCGCGACTGCAGGCGAACAAGTGCCAATTCGGAAACTTGACTGACGAGCTCCAGAGAGTGAATCATCGAAGGCACTTCGAACGATGATTTTCGCGAAAAACTATAGTCAGGACCCGACCATGTATTAACTTGAAGAAGGCGATCCACTTGTGCCGAGCAAGCGAACAGGCGACGCTAGAGCTCAAAGAAACCTAAGCAAAAGAAACTGTAGGACTATGGACGCGGTTAATACCAAAGTCAAGAAAAGCCTTAGAGAACAGACTACAAAGAACACTGCAAGTACTGCTCATTCTGACACCGATAGAAGGAGTGCCCAGCTAATTTCACATCATGTCACAAGGTAGGACATTGCGCAGCAGTCTGCAACAATAAGAAAGTGAAGAACAGACGATTTGTGAGTGCTGTGGAGAAGCAGGACTCGAAAAGTGAAGAAATGTACATCTGCGAGCTAAAGATGCAACAAAGAGAAAAGGTCAGAGCGGCAAGAAATGTTTCTGTCTAGAAATTGAAAGACTGTCGCTATGAAACTGGACAATTGTGCACACTGTAATGTGCTAACAAAACAAGATGCAAGCGAAGCAGGCTCGAAGCCGGTGCCGTCAAAGGTTAAGAACATTGTCTCCTGCACCAACCACAAGCTTTCACATGTGGGGGAACCCCGAGATGTGCTGTTAGTTGACAGCGAGCAAGACTGACATTTCTTGCTGTCGACGCCCCAATCGCACCTCTTTCTGCAGAGAGCATAGGACACTGAACTTGGTGAAACATGTGAACGCCATCGAAGCGCTGAATGTAGGTGACAGCATCTTTCAAGGGATATGCTGCATCAAAGGCTGTCTACGAGGCTGACGTCGACGAAAGCGCAGCACAAAAACTGGAAAACAAGCCACCTATAGTAGGATACAACTTAAACAGCAGTTGGCAACAAGGGCCGATGGACCGCGCGCGTCAATGTTACCCTGCCAGCTAATCACAGAGGCAAACGAAATCGCAGTCATGTGACCTTTTCAAAATGGCGCTGTGTTTATGTCTTGGCACTTGCGGAGCATCTGCTGTTCTTTTTCATCGGTACAAGCCTTGATGTGCTCGTGAGGCATGGACAAAAATGTGTGGAGTGTCAGCCTTTCCACTTGCAAAAGGCCACAGTACAGTTTATTTCGCTTCCGAGCCCGTTTTACGAGTGAAACTTTACTGAACTGAGTTGAAAATCTCGGGTGGCGGAGCTTGTGGCGCGCCGGGATTTCTCATTGCAAGCGCTTGATTTAAGCTCAATAATGAGCTGTCCTTTCCATGTTTCACTCTAATAAAGGAATGAAGACAAAAATTTATGCACCTATCCATTACTATTGCCACCCTCGCTTTATGTTGCTTACATGGAAAGTTCAGAGAAGAAACTATATGAGGCTTCGCGGAGGTGCAGTGGCTGGCGGTTATGAGGGCGTGGGAGTGGCTTCACTGCGGACTTGAGTTGTATCCGACAATAGAAAGATCCCATACACCTTGACAGATGAAGTAAAGCAAGAGGTTGACAAATGAAGACAGAGAGAGAAATCAGGAAGGGAAAGCACGGATGTCAACCAGTCAGGAGTCCGGTTGGCTACCCTACACTGGGGATGGGAGGTGAAGAAAAGAACATGGACAACATGGAAAAACGTGGAATAATTACGCGGTGAAACCAACGCCATTCCGCAGCCAAGCTGTGGTATTCAAACATAAAGGAAAACTCGGAATCTCTTTACACCCAGTCTAACTCAATAAGGTGTTGTGAAAAGGTCACTATCCTATCAAAACACTTGAAGTAGTCGCCCAGATCCACAGGTCAACTCGTTGCACATTACTGGACTTGAAAAGTGGGGTTTTGGCAACCGAAGGTCTTGGAAAAGACATGGAACTGCCTCGCATTTAGCATGTCCTGGGGAAAGTACTGCTTCACAGGGGTCCCATTCGGAATACCCACACCACCTGATGTGGTCCAACAATTAGTCAGCTACTCAAAGGCGTTCAGCTACTCAGCTACTAAGACGCAGTAAACGTTATAGACGATATCTCTCTTTATGGGCCGACAAGCGCTGCAATGGTAGACAGACGTGATGAAGATATTGCATGAAACAGGAGCAAAGCTAAACCGAGAGAAGTGTGTGTTCGGCCAACCTACAGTGAAGTTCCTGGGACATGTGCTCTTAAAAGACAGCTTACGGTTCAAAGAACAGGACTGAGTTACTGCGATTGCTAGGAATGCTGCAGTATCTGTAAAGGTTTGTTGCAAGTCTTGCAGAAAAGACGACAGCACTAAGAAAACTTGCCAAACAAGACCTTGGCTGGCTATGGACGGAGAAGCACAGCGCCGCTCTTAAGAACGATCTAGAAACGACTCCAACATTAACGGACACATGGCACTCTCGGCAGACGCAAGCTCGACAGCATTGGGTGCAGTGCCCCTACAAAAGGAAAAACCAGTGGTATATGTCTCGGCTGCACTGACTGCAGCACAACACAGCTATCCACAGAGAGAGAAAGAGGCTTTAGCAATACGGTATGGCTGCAAGAAGTTCCATCAGCATGTGTATGGAAGACAGCTGACAGTAGAAATTGACCGCACACCACTAGAAGCGATCAGCAAAAGCCACGCCACGCCTCGAAAGACTGGTACTGGATGTGCAGGACTGCAGTGCAGATGTCCTAAGCAGGAACTGCAAACCCGAAGAGGCAGCCGAGTCATCAACGCAGGACGTAGAAGTGTTCGCCATCATCCCTCTGGCACATAAAACACTGAAGTTAGAAACCTGCAGCAAGATCTACAACTACATGGATGACACATCATGACTGGTCTTCATGACTACACTTCATTACTGGCCAGACAAAACAAGTGGGTTCTCAGAACCTGTAAAGATCTTTTGGCCATTCCAGGATCAACTTGAAGTGTACGAGGACATTCTCTTCAAAGGAAACTGGATTTTATCGCCAGAACCTGAAGAAAACGGATTCTCCAAGATACATGAAGGACATCTTGGAAACGAAAGTTGCGTCAAGAGTGCTAAAGACAGTCTATTGGCCAGGGATATCGCAGCAGATCAAGGAGTTCGTAGAACGCTGTGCAGTTTCCCAAGCTAGTCAGAAGCCATCAAAAGAAGCAGGCCTACAAAAGGAAGTACCACGTCTTTTATTGTAAGTAGTCTCAGATATTTTACTGCACTAGAAGTACCAATTGCGATCGTGGACAGCAACACAGGCTGTATCACTTTGAAACACAGAAAAGAAGAACATCAACAGGCGTCGTTAGAACATGTCTGTTGACGTAGATATTTGAAATTTATATAAAATGGCGGATGTTATCAACTTTATATTTTATATGCTTGCCCTTCTGTTTTCTTTGTTTCCCTTTGCAGTTTCCCGTGTAACTGCGACAAAGTTTACGTTATCTTTTTTGGCACTCCATTTAGCGTGTATCCACACTACGGACTAAATCAGTCTTTTCCGCGGCGGACGGCGCATCACGTGACCCTGGGTCCCGGATTTGTGACATCCGTGCCGCGTCCGCGGACCTCGCGGGCGGTAAATGCCAAGCTCCTTTTCGCATTGGGATTCAGACGGACTAACACAGCAGATTTAGCCAAGGGTGCAATTATAGGTCTGGCAACAAGTGCTTTTTTTTCTCCTTTGGTTTCGCAGATTTAGTTGACTAAAGCCCCTTGATGTTGGAAAGTAACGCCACTCTTTGATCACGCCGCGACGCCCTCGCCCGAGCCGTCAACCTCCTCGTTTTCTCCCCCTCGTTCGCGGAGCCAGCGCATCCGCAACGCTGAGTGGCTGCGGCGCGCAATCAGGTGACCTTGACGTCACGAAAGCGACGCACAACTTGTTTTCGCGCGCTTCTAGTTTCCCTCGCCCGCCATGCGCCTGCCCAGCGGTGGTCGCCCTGCGGCTCCTAACGTGCGTTTCGCAAGAGTTTCCGCCTTTCTGTGGTGGTGTGAACTTGTTTGGTGTGGAAATCTCTTGTTTCCATTTGTTTCAATGCAGCAGTAAGCCAGAGAAAGGGCTAGCATGATTTTCGATCCTCCGAGGACAACTGAATATTGTGCGCTGGAAGCAGTAGCTCCAAAACGTCGGGGAAAAGCGTGTCCCCCTTCTAAGCACACAGTTCCGTGCGAGTTGACTGTAACAGTTTTCCTTAAGACGTTGGTGAAGTTGCATGGAAATATCAATGTACCTTGCATACCCGGACTCTTCGTTCAGTACAGTAGAGGACGCCTATATGCTTTGTTGACTTCGTGCATTGGACCGTGTTCTCGTGCGTGCGCTAGTTTTCAAATGATGTAATTCATAAGTTAAGGGCCTGTAACTCCTGCTTCGTAATTGTGCGCGTGTGTGCGCGTGCGTGTGTATATGTATGTGTGAGCTTGCGATAGCGTGTGTGAACGCGTCTGTATGTGTGCGCGTGTTCGCGCACGTCATGTGTGCATGTATATGTGCGTGTGTTTGCGTGTACATGTTCGCATGTATGTGTCCGTGCGTGCGCGTTCGCGCGTGTATAATGTATGTATGTGCGTGCTTTCATTGTGTGTGTTTGCGTATGTATGTGTGTATCTATGTATGCATGTATTTGCGCGTGGTGGTATCTGTGCACGTGCGTATGTATGTATCTGTGTGCGAGCGTGTGTACGTATGTGCTTGTCGCATGTGTGTTGATATGTGCGTGTGTATGCATGTGCTTGTCGCATGTGTTAATGCGTATGTTTGTATGTGCTAGTTGCATGTGTGTGGATACATAGATACACGTGTGTGCATGTATATATCTATGTGCGTGTGGTCGTACGTGCATGTGTCGTCCGTGTCCGCGTGTGGTCGTATATGTGCTTGCGTGCGTATTTTTGCGTGTCTTCGCACGTGTGTGTATTGTGTGCGCGTGTCCGTGTATGCGTGTTCGCTCGTGTGTATGTATTTGCATTTGTGCACCGTATGCATGTAGTACGTGTGCGCATGTGGTCGCATGTGCATCCGCGTGTGTGTATTTTTGAGTCTGTCTGCGTATGTGTGTACGTGCACCTGTGCGTTCATATGCGCGCGTACGTGCAATCGTGCGCGAATGCTCATGTGTGCGTGTTCCCGCGCGTGTATATGTGCGTGCGTGCTGCGCTCGCATTTAACCACGATAAAGTATTGGCACGTGCGTCTGTATAGGCTCTTTCGAAAACACAATGTGTTTCGCACAGTGGCATTGATACAAAGGCATTCGGCCCGCCTGTGCCGGGAAATTCACTTTAAATAAGCTATTTTTTCTTCGTTAGATATTTAATCTATATAGTAGCCACTTACATGCAACACATTCTCCTGTATATTCTACGCTGCATGCGTTGTATGCGTCACCGTACCGCGAGCCCAACGGACAACGGAGAGGCAAACCGCGCAGCCACTGGTAGGTACTAATTTTTTTCGGTGCGCTCTCGCTTGTTTTAACTGAGTCCCGAAATGAAAACATTTGTCACGAAGTTATACTGGAAGCATACTATCCTCACGCCAGTTTCACAAGGGATAAATTCCTATTTGGAGCTTCTAAGGCCCGAATAAACAAGCGCGCATAATACATCTCAATGCGGTTGCAACGCGCCACTGGAGAGTTCAGCGTGCCGTGCGCACCGCTCCGGCGCGGGGAGGGAAGAAATCCGAGGAGAATTGAGGAGGAAAGCGCGCGTGTGGAGGAGAGTGTCGTTACTTTCCAACATCAAGGGGTTTTCTAGTCGACGAAGTCATGAGGCCATCTGGAGAGAAAAGAAACAAGCAAACATTCGTATACTATTGTGGCCTCTGAGATTTGGCAACACTCGGGCTACCGCAGCTCGCCGAGCTCATGTTCTGCCAATAGAGGCACTCGCTAAGCCTACAGCTCTGAGAAAATGAGTACGGCTCTCGGAAACGGTGCTAAATCGTCATGAATGCGTTGCCTGA
Source organism: Hyalomma asiaticum (assembly GCA_013339685.2). NCBI lineage: Eukaryota > Metazoa > Arthropoda > Arachnida > Ixodida > Ixodidae > Hyalomma > Hyalomma asiaticum. Next base: position 53,272,923 of record CM023482.1, read on the forward strand.
GAAGCTTTCCGACACAAGCCTAAAGCAAATATAAGCGTCAGTTGGGGCTAACAGCCCACGCAATGCGCGACGGAAAGCTTAAAGATTCGAAGCGGGCAGCTTTCGCTTCAGACAGTTCAGCTATGTTTTTTCTCCGGCGGGTCCGTCTACTCGCTCCGTCCGCCGCCTGGATGCCCTTCGCAGCCGGACGGGCGGCGGAACGATCGTCCATGGAAGAGATTTCCGCGGAGCCGTCCGTCGTGTGGATACATAGGTCCATTACGATTACTTATCATTTTTGGTAAACCTAATTAACTACTGTATATTGTGTGAATGTCTACCATAATGTCTGTTGACTTTCTGAACCCACTCCTGTAAAAATCCCTGACGGGAGTGATATTACTAAATATTTAGTATTACTAAATAAAATAAATAAAGGGGGCAGTTTGAAAAACGTGGTGGTCCAAGGCTTCTGGAGTCGGACAACGGTCCATGTTTTTCAGCAAAAAAATCAAGGAAATTGCAAGCAAGTGTGGTTTCCAACAGGTGTAGTGGCGGATATATCGAACTTACAGTGAAACTTCACTTCAATGAACTTCAAGGGACCCCAGGGAAAAAGTTCGTTAAAGCGAAAGTTCGCTGAACTGAAATACATACAGTGCACCTTATCAGGAGCTAAAGAAAACATCAGTCATTGACATTAAATTTAAACCCTCTTACTTGCAAAGCTGTCTATTTGAATGTTTATTTCTGCTTATTTCTGCTTATTTAGCACTTGTTGCCTTAATACTGGAGGGGTCACTGCGTCCTGAGTCACTGCATCCAATCTCTCATCAATCTTTTCCGGCACAACACGCCCGAAAACGATACAACCATCAAATGGTTGTGTCAAAGCCAGTGACATTGATATGTGCTGCGAATCCCACGGCCTTCTCCACAGCCTGAAACCGGAATGTTTCTGGATCGTAAATCCCTTAGCCACGCGGCAACAGCGTTGTCTACTTTACTGAGATACTAGCTGCGGCTGTGGCTCCGTTTGGTTACACAAATACATACGTAGCCAGCCAATCAAGTTCAAAGACGAAGGGTTCTGACTGTACGTAACGTGGTATGAAACGCCGTTACCAGCATAAAATAATGGCCTCTGTGACGGGCGCCAGCGCAGAAGTTATCGCGAAGGCCACGATAAAGCAATGGTACACAAGAGTGCGGTTGTACCTGTGATCAATATGACTTGGGAGGCACTGATTGGTGTCACAATATATGTTCGTAGAACTGAAATGCGTCTTGCACTCTATTTCGCTGAACTGAAAGGCGTTAACATTGGGTCCAATGGGGCTTCGGCGGGGGATATAAAAAAAAAGTTCGTACAACTGAACAGTTTGTTAAACTGACGTTCTTTCAAGCAGTATTTAATGTATTATGAAATGTTATAAATTAAAGGGACGCCTTTCGGATTATAAGCCCATGTGGTGAACCGGCACTGTACACATTGCCAATCTAATATTTGACAGAGGAAGCTGTTATGCTCGCCGCTATCCGCGTGTCTACAGAAGACTGTGCAACAGAAAGCTGTCTACAGAAGCTGCGTCTTGCGTTGCCTATAAACCACCTGGCACAGCCACGCCTCACATCACTAGTCACGTGTCCCCGCCAAGATCAGAAACTTGCTTACAGCATAAGAACCACTTGCATCACCACATATGATGACATCACAATTCACGTGGCCCCACCATATTGAAAATTGGTCATCACAGTCATCACATGACAATTAAGACGGCATTACAGCTTGTCACATGACTTCGCCTAATTTAGACTTGGTTACTGCATAGTAACCTTGCGCAACCAGTTAAGGTGATGCCACATAGTTACATGTCCTTGCCAATTTCAAGCTTGGTTACAGCGTAGTTGTCACCTGCATGACCATCTGAGATGATGCCACTAGTCATGTGTTCGCGCCAAACTCAAACTTAGATATCGCATAGTCGTCCCGTGTACGACCACGTAAGATGATGTCACAATATGCGTGCCCACCAAATTCAAACTTGGTTACTCATAGTCGTCATATGCATGACCACTTAAGGTGACATCATGACCAGTCGCATGCCACCACCAGATTCAAACCACACGAGGCACAAAAAAGTAGGTGACCAGCAGCTTCGTTGATCTGATTCAGTCTTGTGCGACTTCATGCAAGCTGCACTAATTTTTTTTTTGAGGATCGAGAGAACACGGCAACTGCGGGGAGGTGCTTTCAATCACTGCAGGTTTTCGGTACTGTAAACAAAGCCTTGCATGTCATCTGCAGGGAGGCCATCGTAGGAGGGGTTTCTCTTCACGGCATGGCAGCGCATGTGCCGGCTATAGGAGCTGCAATCTGAGAACGCCATTGGGCAGAGGTGGCACGCATACGGCTTTTCTCCCGTGTGAATTCGCCGGTGTCTCACGAAATTAGACTTGTGCCACGTCTGGTATGAGCAGTGGCGGCACACCAGCAGCTCGTTCTTCCTCTTGTACTTGATACCCTTGATTTTGCCAGCGCCACCCCAGAGGCTAGAACTGGACCGCCTCCAAGAATGGCATGCCCCACTCCACGTTGCTGCCGTGCCTGCAAGGTGATAACTCTACTCATGCACCAGCCAAAAGTATTACAATCTCATCAAAACTTTCCGTCGCTCCGGGCCAGCTGCTTCGCACTTTAGCAAGAACATAAAGGGAACCCTGGTTCAAGAGCCCCTGATTGGAACACCAGCACCGGCAACAGATTCAGTTTGTTTCTAACCTTCTTCCTTTCTTTCCTTCTTGCTTTGGTAGAAAATCTAAGGTGTTCATGTGGTATGTGAGGTGAATCTGTCACTAGATTTGAAACATGTGCACTTGCACCTCATTGGTCAAAGCGACATCATGTGAAATGGCAGCTCAGCCAATTAATATCCTGAGGTCTACTATTGCTACTACTAGTACCACAATGGCGGTACCGACACAGGGTCTACTAGCACACCTTTGCTGTAATAAATAAAATACTGCATTTCAGGTGAACAAGGCGCATTATGGGTTGATCGCCGTTCAGCCAACACGTTATTTTTCTTTTGTACTGGAGCAGTTGTGTAAGCAAGAAACAAGGGCACTTTGAACAAATGATGCGGGTTGTTCTACAGACGACCTCATCATCTGTGCTAAGTATCTTTGTTTTACCAGATTTACACACCCCGAACATGTTTTGGAAAAATCGAGTTGCGCACGATTTCTCGCAAAATTCCAATATCCCATAAGAACCTGCTTTTTAATCTATACATGGATTCTGCTGTGCGCACGCACTATACCTCGGGACAACGAAGGTACATTCTCCATCACAATGAGCTCCTGTGTCACAGGCTGTGTGCAGCGCTGTAGGCACATAAACAGCTGTCATTTATAAATTGAAACTTGTAAAATATAACCCAAAAAGAACCCAATTTCTTAGCGGCTCAACAAAAAAACCAGATTTCTCCCTGAATATCACATCACTTATGTGCATAGAGCATGTACACTAGCCCACAGCAATGTCCCAGTAGCACATGCCACAGCTTTATCATGAAGTACGGCAACAATAGCTGAACAAAAGAAGAGCAATAATCAAGGGCCTCTTTTGTTCTTGTTTTCTGGCTAGACACAACCACACGATGCCAACAGATAGTAATGATATCTAGAGAAGCATGTACAGCATTACTTGTAACTTCCCATAAAACTTAATTTACAGAACAGAAGCAAGGTGGATTAAAGTGGAGAAAAAAATCAACTTGCAGCCAGTGGGGAACAAACCAAATGCACAACATTGTGTGTGTCAAGTTTAAGTCAGAAACGTAAGCAAGAAATACTTGACATACATGTATAGCTTTAAAGATAACATGATTATATTATGTCAAAGAACAAGCATGTGAATCTAACCACCCTGCTCACACTTAGGGTACAAGGTGAAAAGCATTTTGAACGAAGAATGGCACACATAATTAAAGGGTCCCTGAAACGTTTTTTTGACATTGCGTCACTGATTAGGCAACACAATTGCGAAATCATTCACACCATAAATAAAGCGAAGCACAATGCGCTAAGGCAGCTAAGGGCTTATTTCTGTCGCCTTCCTCCTTACCACTGCTGTTCCTCCTCAACTCAATCTGCTGCGGAGCGCGCTCGCGACGACAGCGCCTCCCGCGTCAGCCGCTCTGCCGAGCCTCCCGTAGTGACATAGCGCCCCGATATCCTCACTGAGGTCGCCCGCCTCGGCAGTGCTAGCCTCTGTAATAGAGCGCCGGCGACTCGTGTGACGCCGCCAGATGCCGCGATGATACCGTTGGCTGAAACGAAGGAGTACGTTGTAGAAGCACGTTGTTCGCAGCTAGGTTTTGAAAATTACGTGCACGTCACTTGGGTCGGGGCCAATCAGCGACCTCTCATTCGATCGCTCGATGACGGGGGCGTTTGAAAACGCTTTTTGGCGAGCCGCTGCGACCTTTTGCGATACGCGTGTTCAAAACCTTATTGTAAATTACACACTTTACGCACAGCGCTAAAATCTGTCCTGTAATGGTCCTAGTGACCCGCTCTACCGGATCACCATGTTTGCACAAAATCGTCAAAACCGTTTCAGGGTCCCTTTAAGAAAGTGATAAACAAGGTAGCAGTGGTCAGGCCCTGCTTTCTAGCAATGCAATTGTAATGCAGCTTTACTTTGCTGTATTTGCCATAATCGTACTCTTAATTATATGCATGCAAATGCTAGACGATGCATTTTCACATTTGATACGAACACTGACAAAGGCTTCCCACGATTTTTGTCACAAATTGTATACACTGCTAAATATCTCCAAAGAGCTTTTCGGCAGATTTTTCTTGGTAATGAAACAAGAAACACGGGCGAGTCGAAATTCAGCAGAGTGAAATTCACTGGCATTAAAGGGTCCCTGAAACGTTTTTTTGACATTGCGTCACTGATTAGGCAACACAATTGCGAAATCATTCACACCATAAATAAAGCGAAGCACAATGCGCTAAGGCAGCTATCGGCTTATTTCTGTCGCCTTCCTCCTTACCACTGCTGTTCCTCCTCAACTCGATCTGCTGCGGAGTGCGCGCTAGCGACGACAGCGCCTCCCGCGTCAGCCGCTCTGCCGAGCCTCCCGTAGTGACATAGCGCCCCGATATCCTCACTGAGGTCGCCCGCCTCGGCAGTGCTAGCCCTCTGTAATAGAGCGCCGGCGACTCATGTGACGCCGCCAGATGCCGCGATGATACCGTTGGCTGAAACGAAGGAGTACGTTGTAGAAGCACGTTGTTCGCAGCTAGGTTTTGAAAATTACGCGCACGTCACTTGGGTCGGGGCCAATCAGCGACCTCCCATTCGATCGCTCGATGGCGGGGGCGTTTGAAAACGCTTTTTGGCGAGCCGCTGCGACCTTTTGCGATACGCGTGTTCAAAACCTTATTGTAAATTACACACTTTACGCACAGCGCTAAAATCTGTCCTGTAATGGTCCTAGTGACCCGCTCTACCGGATCACCATGTTTGCACAAAATCGTCAAAACCGTTTCAGGGTCCCTTTAACACAAAAGCTTTCACAGTGCCACATCGGTTTTTCATCCAAGGCTGCTGCTTGTTGCGTGACAGCCCTGAAAAGGGGTAAAGGAAGAATGTTATGGGCAAATGGTGCTCAGCAGAGTAGTTAAACGGCTTCTAGTGTACTCACACACTTTACTTCGTGTGGCTATTTTGACTTCACTACACATCGTTCTAGCTGCACTCTGACGCAGCAACAAATAAGAATAAGTTGACTGTATGTATCTTTCATTAAGATTACAAAAAAAAAATGTCATCAGATATGTAGTCAGTACTGCTTGTGATGTCATTTAGTGAAAGTAGTGCAAGTGATTTCCAGATGTATTTGAAACCAAATCGTAAATTCTCTGGTGCATGCAGTGCAACAATGTTTTTCTCTCACACTCAGAGGAGCCTCCGTGACCAGTCGGCACCATTTTCCCAGCACATCCAAAAAGTGTTGCAGGGCCCCTTTCAGTCAACACTACAAAAGCATCACCAAGGCGACTGACAAAGTATTATTTGAACTTTTTTATTTCTTCAATGCAAAACAAGCCACAAACATACTTTTCTGTTCAGCAGTGTTCCCAAACATCCTAGATATAAGCCCTCGTATGACATCCCGTATTACGACGTATTCTCTGGATACAGATGATAAAGAACAAATAAGAAGTCACACTTGAATGCACCTCGCACAGCATCTCTGGTGCAAGTGGTGACAAACACAGAGCTACACAACGACATGGCAGACAGCCATACACGCTCACCGTACTGTAATACTTACACTGAGCAATTGCAAGAAAATTTTCTTAACCCCTTCGCTACCGTGTTTTTTCGGCACTGGTCCTCAATCCCTGCCGGGTTTTTCGTTTTCGCATGTTATGTGTGAATTTTGTGCCAGCAATGTAGTACAATGCCCTTCAGGCCACGTAAATATTTTATTGAGCATTGTCTCATAAAATAATTGCACTGACTAAAAAGTAATTATTGTAACTACTTAATATTTCACCACTAATGGGGTTGTCAAAGTCTCTAAAAGAATTTATAGCTTGGTATCCTAGGTCATGAGCTTCTTCGTTCATCCATAAAGTAGTGTGCGCATGTTGCACTCTTATTCGCCATTGCTGCGTTGCCGAGATGCTGGCAGAGAGACTCGAACTGACACAGATGTGGAAGCGTGCACTCCTTATGATGAGAAAAATTTTACTAGATGTCATGTTTGTTTACGTGCCTTCTTCATGGATTGCAGGGAATGTCCGCACTACTTTTCCTTACAAGAGTTGCTTCGTGAGTGGCACATACGTAAACATGTAAAATGAGTGTGCTCTGGATTGGCAGGACTTGCGCAGGTGTGGTCGTCCAAGTTATTTCAGGATTGGCAGTGAAAGGGATGCAGTTTATCACGATAAAGCATAAAATGCAGGCTGATGGTCAACAATAACATGCAAAAAATGGTGAAACCATTACCGAGCTCCCCATGAAGCTGTCAAACTGTCACATGAGCAGCTGTTCCGATTGATTTCTGGGGTTTTACGTCCCAAAAGCACGATTTGATTATGACAGACGCCATAGTGGAGGGCTCCGGAAATTTCGATCACCTGGCGTTCTTTAACATGCACTGACACCACACGGTACACAGGCCCCAACATTTCACCTCCATCGAAATAGAGCCGCCGCAGCCGGGCTTCGATCCCGCGACTCTCGGATCAGCAGCCGAGTGCCATAACCACTAATCCACCGCGGCGGGGCATGAGCCCCGCCGCGGTGGATAAGCCCCAGCGAAGGCATTTTTGCCATTTCATGGGGATATGATACGCACTGTCAGAACAAGGCCCTCATCATATGCCAACAACATCCGAACACCAAGTCAAGTTGCACACACAAACTTGGCATTTGTTAAGTTGTATTGCCAAAACCCCAATACCGGCTCGTGTAAGCCACTCGGCTAGTACTCAAGACATACTTTTTCATTAGTCCAGTCTGCCATATAAGCCTGCTCTTGATCAAGATATTTAACTACCCCCAGGCAGCACGCAACGTAGGGCCGATATTGGTTTTATGGCGGCAAAGTTCGGCCCATCCATGGCCTAATGTTGCCGACAACGAGCCGGTATCACTGCGCCGCCGTCAATGACTGGCAACGTCGGGCTACTATAGCCGCTGCCCCGCCGATATCGGCAGGCCGTCGACTGTAATCGGCAACATGGGGCCACATATACCACGTTACTGCCGACATTGGCTGAGGCGATGGCTTTCAACGGCAACTATGGCGCCGATTTTGCCTTTCTACAGACAATATGGGCTGGCCGACGTCATTTATCGGCAACACTGTGCCAAGTATGCCACCTTAGAGCCCCCGTCGGCTGAGCCGATAACTTTCTCCGGCAAATGTGGCGCCGATTTTGCCGCTCATCATCATCGCCTGAGGAATGGCGAATTTGGCGCGATATTTACCTAGAAAGATTATTTCACAGGAAACATTGAGTCGTTTTTGCCGTCCTGGAGGCAACGTCAACTTTCAGCAGCCTTTCATGGTTGATATCGGCCGGGCCTCTTTGGAAGCCTGCTGTATATAACAATTGAGATCCGATCGAGACAAGCACGACCGAAATTCACTTGAGAGATTCGACGTAAGAATCAGATGTTGGACTTCATATATTCATGTATACGCGTTTCAGTACCGGAACATAGCGCACGTGCGTTTTGAGCAGCACATAATATTCTGTTCGCACGCTTTGTTTTTCATAAACAGGGCACACAAAAAACATGCATATAGAGAAACTATTGATATATACATCTATAGGCTGTTTTGCGGGAACTTTGCGAAACAGGCTGGCGCAACAGTTAACATTAGCCAGAAGGATCGACAAGCATGGTGGGAAATTATCTGACAGAGCATGTCAGAAAATTAAAATTCATAGAAATTGTTCGTGCTGACATCGATGGGCGTAACAACACTCATATGTTCAAACAAAGATAAACAGTCGGAAGCGGCGCTATATATACTACTGAAATTTAGCAACCTATGGAAGGAAAGGGCATACGGAGGTAACAGCGCAACAGCAGTGGATAAAAAGGTCTAGCGCAGACTTTATGGTGCGCTGAAGCGGAAATAAACTCTCGCAACCGGCGTTATACTACTGACATTTAGCAGCCTATGCAAAAGAAGGGTATACGGAGCTAACAGCGTGACAGCGAGGGGACAAAACAGATCTAGTGCTAACTTTATATTCAGAGGATGTTAGCTGTTTTTATACACCATGAAATACATAGATCCCTTTTGCATTGCAAATTCAAATGAAGTGCTCTTGTCAAGACCACGACATTTGCGAAAAACGCAAAAACGAAAAATACAAACCAGTCATATGGCAAGCATTTTTCATCTCAAAGGTGGCAAACAAATGCACACACCTATAATTGATATATAGAGAGCTTTTCTGGTGAGTTCTACTAGAGTGTATGTGATCACAGAGTGTTCTTGTGCAGGCGATCTGCGTATTTTATGTTATATAAAAACAGCAAGCATGCACTGAAAAAAAAATTAGTTGAAAATCAAAGCTCTCTTCTGTTCCCTAGTTTCTTCATATGTTTATGCAGGGTTACAGTATAAACTGACCGTCCTAAGTCAACCTGTTGTTGACCACATGCCCCTCCACTACATTTCATCAGTGCGTTCGCGAAACTAGTGCATTCCTTTCAAAAGCAGCTCCAGTACAGTGCAACGCATGTATTGCAGCTCGCATAAGCTCATCAACAGAAAATAATTGTCTACTGGTCGGGTAAACTTATACCTCCCTTTTCCACCTCCATGCTCTCTACTACCACACAGATACAATAGGCTAATAATTCCTTAATATGTCCACGGCATTGCGTATAATTCCTTCCTTTTTTATTTCTTTTGCTCTGTTGTGCAACGACCGTTAGTGCGTTCTTTCCATACATATCGAATTCATTTACACATCGGCCATTGCGGTTACGTTGCACTAGTTAGATGAGGAGAATATATCGAGCTTGACTGCATGCCCTGTGCAGTGAGTGTAAGATTTGTCTCTGACATTCATATGAGACTATGGTGTCGATAGAATCCCACATCTGCGTTTTCTAGTATTTTTTAAAAACTAATTTATTTATAACCAAAAAAGAGTAAAAGAAGGGCGCGAGTAGAGAGAGATTCGGGGCAATATTTCTTGTCGCACGGGAAGGGAGCACGTGTTTTCCTGCGCTGCAGAAACTTGCAGAAATTCTTGTACAATGGCGACGCCGCGCGCCCTCACTACGTTTGTTACGTGCAGTGCAGCATTTCGCTCGTGTTTTCAGCTGGAGGGGATGGTGTAGGTTCTGCTAAATCCTATACTGTAGGTAGCTCGCAAGAGAACATATGCCTGCCAGCATACTCCATAGGCTGCACCATGCTGCACTTAACAAATGCAGTCACGGCGGGTGTCCCCCCCCCATTGTGCATAAATGTTTGCCCCCCAGAAATGCTGTCTTCCATGTTTTGAGACAACCAAAAAAAAAAAGCAAGAAAAACGCGCGTGCTCTGCCGAGAATAACCTAGCACGTGCTAAGCCAGCAGCAACTAAACATAAAAGAAAGTGTGTGAGGTGGGGGGGGCCGCGTCCCCTCCCGAACTGACCACCATTGTCACGGCCCCCTCCATGCACGTCCATTGTGCTCATCTAGTTTGCAAGGAATGTCGTTCTGAAGCTGCTTTTGGTGGCGTTTGCTGCCTTGGGAGGGGGAAACTACGCAGTTTTCGGGCAACTTTCCGCACTCTCTCGTCGCGGCTGCATTGCTACCAACGTGCAAGGTGTACGAAGGAGTTTCAGCGGGTGCACGCAGTCTGTCTATGCGTTTATCGTTTATCATGTACCATTTATCGATCATTCAAGCTGATTGCGCGGTTCCTTGGTGAGTGTACCTCCTAAGACAATGCCCATCCCAACTGTGACATCGGTTGTATACGAACACAAGCCTGCGCCATTTGGTGAGACTACAGTGTGGCGCTCCGACTTTTGCAAGTGGTCCATTGGACCACTTGCAAAAGTCGGAGCGCCACCTTGCGGGAAAAACTGGAAGCACCGCCTGGTTGGAAAACAAACCATGCTCCAGCATTGCTTACATACGGCGGCACCACGCATGACGAGCTTTCGTCACGTTTTGTGAATGCCTCGATGTTTTCTTACCCTTAATGGAATGCTATTACCTTTACCTAAACGTGATTAGAGGTCCTCATTCCCTTGCCGGCTTTCGCAAACGGGTCGTACGGCTGTCTTCTCGAGGTGCCGGAGCGCGAGAAAGAACGCACGACGCTCTCTGCACACTGGCATTTAGTTCGTTTGCAGGGCGCACCGCGGGTAGGTTTTGGAAAAAGATTCTTAAGAACTTTAAACTTAACGGAAACACAGCAGTCCTCTATTTGTGGCTTTATAAGCGCGCGGCCTCCTCTAAGTCAGCCATCAGCTGGTGACATGATTCGCGAAAGTGGCGACACTGGTCATTAAAAATGTGTGATAACATAACTTGCAATTTTACACGGAAGCACGTGCTAGCTTAGCAGGCAATTTGTTGTGCTGCTACCATCTAAAGCGCGACGGGAGATGTGTATTTCGATGGGCGCGGAAAGCTAAAATACCCGTGCACACAATATAAAGAACGTCCGCGTCAAAATTATTCTGGACTGCTATGCGGCCTGTCTCAAAATCACATCGTGGTTATGGCACGGTATACCCAACACTTTAACATTTTTTATCATTATGCAGATGTATACGTTCTTGTTTACGAGTCCGGTATTGGTGCCGTGAACTGCTTATCACAACTGCGGAAGGCTCGTAGCTCGTTTGCAAATCCAGTTAGATTTGCATGCGCAGTCGATCGCTATAAAAAGAAAATGAACAGTAAAGGTTTCGTCGTGTTTTCCGGTGACAAAGTGCGTGCCACAGATCATACAACACTGTTGGATACCATCGCATGCCTCGCTTCACCGCTGCCGTCCACGCCCTTTTCTCTTTTAAGCAACAATCGTGGGAGGAATATCGGAGAAATTACTACTGTCTCCTTCTATCGAAATAGTTGCTGCAGACGAAAACTACGCATTTTTAGGCACATGAGGCGCGCAAACCCTTGAGGCGTGAGGCACGTCGCGTTCGCAGCCCGTTTGTTTTCCAACCAAGCAGACGACGCCGGCTCTGGCGCATGCGCAGTCGTACTTATGCAAGTGGTCCAACGACTGACTCACAGCTGTAGAGTGCAGAGCGGATGCCAAAATTCGGTAAGTTGCTGGCCAGTTTTCCAAATGGGACGGGGCGCATTTTGTTGTGATGTTGAAGCACCGGTTCCACTTTATATATTATTTGTGTGGTGAGGTGCGTAGGCTCTTTATTTTCGAATAAAGAGCCTACGCACGTTGTCCCAAAGCAGTTTTACTTCATATAGTTAGTCCAGTGCTTGTATCAAACATCCATTGTGTGGTGACTTGCAGTTCTCGTAACATTATTTTTTTCTTGCCCGCATTTTTAAAGGTAACGTGATACCGAACATGCGCTCCTTGGTGTAGGATACGTGCGGCAGTTCGGCACGCGATGGCATATTTAAAGTAGCCTTGAAAAGATGTTCCTCCTCTGCACCTATCATTTAAGGATATTTTTTGCCTAAAGACCCCATCCCTGGTGTGTGTCGTGTTAGCTCACGTCTACATGTTTTCCTTTCCGATGTATGCCAAAAATATTATATTTATTATAATGCAAAATGCACCTATTTCAACTAATGTACTGCTTTTAAAGTTGCTTTGCAACAGAACCTTTACTCACGTTTTCCCTCTTGGTTATCTAAAGCGACGCGAAGCCAAGATCTGGGGGTTGAATATTGTAACACAGATTCATTATATAGTTAAAACGAGAACTTTCCTTTGTTACTTTCTAAAGTAGTGCCCAATTATGAGATGTTTCTGGCATTTCTTGAATTTCTGCGTTTGTTCATAAATCGCACATAAGTTGCATACAATGATAGTATTGTGCTGATGTGCTGCAAAGCTGTGCTAACTTTTCACGCCTTTTCCCGCAGGTTACATCCTTGCCGAAGCTTTTCCACTACGGCGGTGCAACACGAGAATAGCATATTATCAATTCAAAGTCCAGAAAATAAACGAAATAGTGCTTTTCTCTATAAACCTCTCTTGTTCTGTTATCTGTTTTGTTTAGAACACATTAATAGAAAGTACAGAGGATCCACTTAGCCCCACTTATTACTGTGTTAATAGAGCTTTCCCGTATGCATGAGAGGCACATTTACACAAACTACTGTTGGTCCATTTCATAGTGCCTTCGAAAATGCCTTCATAGCCCTTTGAAAATGTGAAAACACACAAATAAAAATTTTTGCAATCCAAACGACGCGATACACGTGGGGTAAACACTACAAACACCATAATGGCTGTGAACGGTCGCGCAAGGGGGTTTCCCCATCTCGGCGGGGCCGACAACACGCCAAAAAAGCCTGAATGCCCGCAACATCGGCCAATGCTACCTAGCCAAATTCGACCCATTCTGGCTGGCCAAATTTCGGCCACTCTGGCTGGCCAAATTTCGCCCACTCTGGCTGGCCAAGTTCGACCCATGGTGGCTTCGCCACAGTGGAGCCATTCTGGCTGGCCGTCATCGGGCAGATGTGGGTGAAAGTAGTGCGAGCGCGATTTGCCGACTTAGGCCCGATATCGCTGCCGACTTTGGCCGACTTCACGCCTACATCAGTCCTGTGTTGGCGTGCTGCCTGGACCTATATCATAAGCATAGGCATAAAAGTCTGACAACCATCAAGCGAAAATTACACATGACGAAACTGACACATGATCTCTCATCAGGTTATAAATCCACCAAATCACAACGCCAAGGGACCATCTACTGCCCGGTAAAGTTTCTTCAGTCGTGGTGAATATGAAAAGACTGATTTCTACACTGACAGAATTAAGCACTCTTTTAGCCTTTAAAGAAAGGAGTAACAATTTTTAACCTGGCCTTGAATATTATGAAAAAATGACCGGTGGTGCCATCCTCAATGATGTGTGTCACAACTTCAAGTACTATAAAGAAAAATGAATGTAGCTCATCTCATGACCTTCTCTATAGACTGCTGACCTCCACATACTGCAGTAGAAAAAAGGCGTAGGCAAAATACTCTAACTTCATGCCGCAAACGCCTATCAAGGTAATAGTTTTAATGTTAAACAAAAGCAAATTAATCCTGCAAACACCCAGTAAACAGTTGTGCTGATGTCCCTACATGAGCAGTAGATGAGACCATAAATATCTAAAAATTGTGTTTTAGGAATTTCTACTCACTACAAGCTTGGACACTCTGAATGGCACACTTTCTGTTGCAATAAAGAAACAGGGCAGTGATGAAGAATGGCAGACAGTCCCTTTATCCCTGTTATGGGCGACACAAAACATACTATGCCCTTTCTTTCCTAACTGTTTCTTAACCCTTTGAGGGTCAGTGACGTACATCTGCGATCCAGCTCCGAAATGGTCAATGACGCAAATGTAAGTTGCCGTAGGTGTTTGAAAAATGTGCCATATACTCAGCTGTTTTTCTTTTTTTCCTAGTATGTGCTGCTGCCCTGCGGAAATGACGGGAACTTTTATGTTGCACTGATGATTGACTGATTTCTGGGGTCCCAGAACCACGCTATGATTATGAGAGACGCCGTAGTGGAGGGCTCCGGAAATTTCGACCACCGGGGGTTATTTAACGTGCACTGATATTACAGAGCTCACAGGCCGAAACATTTCGCCTCCATCAAAATGCAGCTGCCGCAGCCAGGATTCGATCCCACGACCCTCGGATCGGCAGCCGAGTGCCATAACCATTACACCACTGCGGCGGACCTATGTTGCACTGCTGACCGTCAGTTCCATTCCAAGGTCTGCTTACGCCACGCGCTGCCTATAGCTCCCACATCTGGACATGCGAGTGCACAGCACTAATTTATTTTATCTTGCGGGTGATTTCACTTTGTTGGCGCTCGCAAAACATGATGCATACCTCGTTTCTAATCTATTCAAGAGGTCTGTGTTTGATGCTAGCTCGTTTATGGCTCACCAAAGTTGGATTTACACTCTTTGCAAGTGGGTTCTGGTATGTACAAACTGGCACTGCACGCGTACGATGCTAGAGAGGCCGAGTGTTTCCTTCCTTAAGGTGCGCATTTTTCCAGGCCTGTGGTACATACTGATTAAACAGAACATTGCTATTATTAGTAACGTGCTCCTCTCCTACTTTTATTTTTTATTTTTCATGGGAAACCAACGCATTTGTGCCTATGACAAATATCCTTTTCTGATATGGTCACCCTAAAAACAATCAGGATAAATTTTTTTTTCTATATAGGCCCCTCAGAAGAATATATATGCAATAACAAAAAAATCAACCCTGGCGAGTACCGGGTACCCTTGGCGAAAATATTCGACCCTCAAAGGGTTAGTTGTAGTGCACACGCATGTGACGACTACAGGCGCTCGAATCCGAAAACGGCATATCGCAGATGAGACACTTGTACGGTTTCTCGCCAGTGTGAGTGCGAATGTGTCTGTCCAGGTGTCCCTTGTTGTATGTACTGTACGGGCAGAACTTGCAGCTGTGCGGATGCCCGGTCCATCTCGTCTTGTGCCTCCACCAGGCAGGCCCTTGCGGTGGTCCGATTCAGATACGTCGTAGCAGCTGGGACCTCTACCACCACACCTGCATACAATACCGGGGATAGCCACCATCAGCGCAGGCATACCTTGCATCTATTCACAGTGGCTACCACTCCGCTGATTTCCAACCCTTAACTTCTGCCCACTCTACAAAAGCATCGAGTCAGTGTATTGTTAACACCGCCAACATTGAAATAGTAGCCATGAAATTTTAAGTGCCAAAAAGTGAGTAGCCTTGGCTGTATGCATGCAGCTGCATCAGAAAGGTACGAATGATTACATATAGTATACACACTCATACTACTAGTCAAATGTTGTTTCATTGTTTACTTTAGTGCAGGAACACTATGTGTTACATTTGGAGGCATAAATGAATAGCACAGTAGGAGACATAGCTGAAATACATTACGAATCAACAGTTAATCTTGAAGGCTCGTAGCTGCCTAATGTTTACTCATAATTTCCAGCGATATTCTGAGATATATTATGCTGCAACATTTACACGCCAAAGGCATCCAGATAATCGAGAAGTAAACATTTATGTAGCTAAAGAGATCACTCACAAGTTCCCACTTTGAAGCAGTGTAGCTAAACACGACAACTTAGAAAATTGCAGAAAGCATTGACCAACTCGCATCCTTAAGACCACAAAGGCAAATGAAAGGAAAACTCCAATGGCTGAACACCCACGAGGTGCAAATGAGCGTGAATACAAAAACAGATATCAAATGAATTAACAAGCACACACAAAATCAGGAGCACATTGAAAAAAAGGAAGGAAGACATCTTCACACAACAGCAACACCACTCTAACAGCTAGCACTGAAGACGAGGACAAAAAGGTTGACAGCGAACACTGTCCTGTCAAAAATGAACAGCATACCCAAAGCAAAATTTTTTACATGACCTCAACCATAGAGGCATAGGAGAGCTAATAAAAGACCCTTCATTTTAAGAAACACTGCCGCAAAACCACACAGATATTGATACCATCTGCTCTTGAAAAAAAATATGCTATGGGAAACCACACAGCACTTCCACACTCAGAGCTCACCCTAATTGATGCTGCACCTCGGCTAATGCCAGTGCTGTCAAGACAATCAAACTCTCGTGTTTTATGCACCAAGACCACAATATAATTATGAAGCGCATCATAGTTGGGTGCTCAGCAATAATTAAGACCACCTTTGGTTCTTTAATGCACACCTAAATAGAAGCACAAGGATGTTTTCCACACTTTGCTCCCACTGTCATTGGGAGTTGAACCCGCATCCTCAAGCTCTGCAGTGCTCTAGACACAATCCTAACAATGTCTTGGGCAAAGTGATCGCTAGAATCCTTGGACATGGTACTTCCATGGGAACTCTGCAAAAGCCACAGGCAGGAAATAAATTTTGGGTGTCTGCCATAGTGAAACTAACTTTGGCCGCTTTTCATTTCACTAATTCTAGAAAAGATTTCATGTGGCCAGAGAAACAGAAAAGATCTCAACATATTTTGCCACAATGCTATGCTGGCACAGAATTCTGTGTCGGTCATTGCAGTCACCACCAATACGACGCGAATTGTTATGAGATTCAGCTAAATCATTGAAGAGGTCATTCAAAATGGTGAAGAACAGGGAATGCCACCAGAGCCAATGTTTCAACAAGGAGACTTATCTTTGTCAGGGCAATGACTGACGAAGAGAAGTCCACTTGTGGAAACGCTGGCTCCAGCGACATTTCCGGTTCTTCTTTTTCAATTATCTCTTCAATGATTCGAGCCTCCATCTTTCCCTGCGCTTATGTTCTAGTCTGGGCTTCAACTAAATCGTGTGCTTGCTTCATGATGTTCCAACCGCCCAACCAGTCAGACGCACACTCACTTCCTCCTAGGATATCACTTGATTCATCATATCGACTGTATGCAACTATTTCTGTATTCCCCCCTCCCTCATTCCCTTAATTTTTCCGAAATTGACATACGTTCCGTAAGAATTCTAAGGTTCCCCTTGTTTAGAGAGATACGCTGCTAGTGATCAATGGAGTTCAATCACATTCCTCAACAATTCTTCAGCTGAACTGCACGCATGTAACTCACAACGTTTAACTGAACGTGTCTGATGTATTTATCAACCAAGCTTCCCTTTCCATCAATCACCTGAGGCGAGTTAATCGAAAGCAGAGTTTTCTCTTAAAGGGGAGTGCCGTACATTAAACGGTGGGAACATTAAGAGGAGCTTCATTTAATAATGCAGTTGTAAGCATTCAAGCAAAAGCTTCGGGGGTTTAAATATGGATATTTCTGCAATATTCAGGGACACACACACTTGTGAGAGAACCCTCAATACATGATCCTGACAGTGCCATGAAGTGTCGTATGCATGGCCAAGCTTGTCCAATGTGCACTAAATAGTAGTCCGAGTACAACCCAAAAAGGTGTCACTCTGCCACGTCACGATGGTCTAGTGGCTATCGTACTCGGCAGCGAATCTCAGGGTCGCGGAGTCAAACCTCGGCTGCGGCGGTTGCATTGCGATGGAGGTGAAATGTTCAGGCCCATGTACTGTGCGATGTCAGTGGACGTTAAAGAACCCCAGGTGGTCCGAATTTCCGGAGCCCTCCACTACGGTGCCTCTCATAATCATATCGTGGTTTCGGAATGTAAAACCATAGAGATCAATCAATCAAAAAGCGTCACTCTATGCAAATAATTAGTCGACATAAACACACGAGTTATTCAATACAAAACACTATTACAAATCTGAGTGCGGATGTGGTTTCGGTCAAAGACCTGTTCGAAATGTTAGTGAGTCATTCTTTGAAAGATAAGCATTTAATGCATGGGCACGAGAAGGTAAAAAAGACACTGGTCTTGTATTTTTCATCGGTCTTCTACAGTGATTTTGCCGCTCAGTATTTTTTTTAACTACAAGTAAATGTGGTCCGCACAATATCATAAGTGCTCATTCCACTTCATTCCACCTCATTCCATAAAGAATGTTTCAAAACATTCTTTTGGAAATGTGGCACAGGTGTACACCAGCTTTCATAGCCGCTTCTTTGCACAGTAATTAAGAATGCCTTAGAAGTCATGACAAAGCATTTAAAATACCAAAGTGCCAGGGCTTAGGACTGATTCAAGAGACAACGCTAGTTGTTATCAATGAACTATCTTTTTCTTGCGCACAAACAAGAGAGTTGCACACTAATGAAGTTTAGCAGGCAAACTATCTTCAACACAGAGCTGCAAGAAGTCTTCATTGACCGATATTTCGGCTCCACACCAACTCTAGTGTCCACAATCTTAGAGGTCTGATGGGGTTCATAGAAAACAAAAAATACGCAAGGATTCTCATAACATATAGCAGCATTCATATTTGGACTGCAGTGGATGCAAAGTATGGAGACAAAGGCAAGTGGGGAGTCATCTCAACAGCACATGTCACATATTCACTCAAGTATCAATCATTACTCATCACTAGAAGGGCCTGTCACAAGGCTTCCATTGCAAATTTTTGGTTCATCGCTAGGAAGCATCAGACGCCCTCTGGGAAACAAGCTACCGATAGAAGTTTTCAAGTTGGCCCACTCTTCTATATGTCAGGAATTGAAGTACTCAATTTCCACACCTCAAGGAAGGCAAACTTCACTGCTAGAGCTGATTCTCTTCAATCAAGCAAAGCTTGCAGTGGCAGTCTTGCGAAGCCACTGATGGTGTATGAAAAATAAAAATAAAAGAACATCATCCTAGTGAAAACAGCGCTTGCACACTTCACTTTTTTCTTACTGTTTGAATAAAAAGATAGGCTAAAAATAAAAACTGCTCATCAGGCTGCGGATTTGAACCACCAACAGCTGGGCTGCAAGACCAGTATGCTAACCGATTCAGCCACTATCAGTTCATCGCAGTGCAAGCCCATTGCAAGTAACACGTGCCCACTCTTCAGTGCACCCTTGGCAAAAGGGGGAAGTTCAAATGTACCTAATTGCCTCTGGATTTTCTACGAAAGAAAGATGTCAAGAAAGAAAGAAAAGAAAGATGAAAGCACATAAGAAAGAAAGAAAGGAAGAAGAGAAATAAAAAGGGTGCACACATGGAAATCTCCGCTTGCCCCGATTTTCGCAACAGGGGAAGGTCTCCTCAATACTTTTCCCTCTGCTCTGGCTATCGTACGCGGCAGTGTACCTCACATGCGCACTGTCAGCTGCCGTAGGACAGAAAGTGCATCAGGTTGAAATGATGAGCCGCACTTCCCATTACTGTGATGCTTGTGAGCGCCGATTCTGTTTTGTTTCATGGCATCGACATTAGCCACATGAGTGGCCAGATGAGCCACATGAGCCACATCGACTGTTACGTCTGTACAGCCGCTTGTGGCTGTAGACGACTTATTAAAGTACAGGAAACGTAAACAAGTTCAGAAGCATAGCTCAAGCGTTGGAGTCACTCCTGGCCAACGTTCAACACCAGGCTCGCGCTCGTGCCACAGCGCCAGTACAGTCGCGCGCGCACTTCGTTGTCGTCTTCTAAGGCGACATGTCACTCTTCCTCCCTTAGACGAAGTCTCCATAGCGGTCTGGAGGTCGCCTAACCTCTGGCAGTCGCAGTTGCCGAGTGGTCACTGCCTGTGATGTCAACGGTTGCGAGGGAGTGTCGTCCTGCATCTCGGGCGAGTCAGGCGGTTGAGCAGTTGAGCTCGACTGTGTCTCTTCTGGCGTTGCGTCCAAGAGATCGTCAGCTGCGCTCCAATCTGTCGGCGATTGGGTTGTTTGTCCGGTCTGACTCGTTTTCCTCATGTGATTGAGGTGACGCCGAACCTTTCTGTGGTCACTTTTTACAAGCCAGGATCGTGGTCCGACGCGGCGCAATATTTCGCCTTCAATCCAATCTGGTTTTTTTACAAACTGCCGGATAAGCACTCTATCCCCTACAGCGAAGCGGCGTGATTTTGGCAATGCCTCCTGGCTTTCAGGAATTTGTTTATCCACCTCCCATTTGAGAAGATCGAGAGGGCAGAGCAATTCTCGCCCGAACATCGCTCTCGCAGGTGTCATTCCTGTGGCAGTGTGTATCGTCGTGTGTTGCCGATACAGAAATCTTGAAAGTCGGCACTGTATGGACTTGTCTGCATCCCTCAGCAGTGCTCTTTTCAGCTCCGCCACATAGCGTTCTGCCTGGCCGTTTGTTGCAGGGTGGTACGCTGGTGAGGTTGCAGCCTGTATGCCGTTCGACGCATAGAACTGCTTCATCTCGTTGGAGATGAATGCTTTTCCGTTGTCGGAGATGACCTTTCGGGGAATGCCGAACGTTGCAAAGAGGCTTCGGAGCACGTCGATAACAGCCGCGGATGTTGCTTGCGTCACGTGCCGGACTTCCACCCTTTGTGTATGCGTCCACAACAACCAAGTAGGTGCTCCCGAGTAGTGGCCCCGCGAAGTCAACGTGCACCGTGTTCCATGGTGTCTGGGGACGGTCCCAGGTAGGAATAGGAGCTTTGGGTGGGCTCTTCTGCGTTGCTTGGCATTCACAGCACTGTCGCACCGTTTCCTCAATCACCTTGTCAATTCCGGGCCACCATACGTAGCTCCTTGCGCACTTCTTCATGGCTACCATGCCTCTGTGACCAGCATGCAGAAGTGCCAGAACATGGGATCGTGCTGAGCTCGGTATGATCACTCGGGATCCAAGTGTGATGCACTCGCGATGAAATGCTAGTGCGGTCGCTCGTCGTCGGTAAGGAGCAAACTCATCTCCAGTGAGTTTCTCCACTGTGCCATCCTGCACTGCCTTGTACAACCTCTGCAGGATGCTGTCTTGTTGTGTCAGGCGTGCTATCTCGGTAGCAGTCAACGGAGGTCTCGATAAAGCTTCGAACAATAGTACGTCGCCTGGAGGCCAGGGTTCATCGAGACGTTCTGGTAATGGCAATCGGCTCAACGCATCCACATTTTGATGGTTCTTGCCATGTCTGTAGATTATGCTGTAGTCATGCGCCGATAACTTGATGCATCATCTGGTCATCCATGGAGAAAGGACTTGAGCCGTTGGCTTCTTTGGACCCAGTATGCCGAGCAGTGGTTGGTGGTCAGTGACGAAAGTCACCTTTCTTCCCACAATATACTTGTGGAACTTGTGGGCTGCAAACACCACAGCAAGGCCTTCTCTGTCCAACTGAGCATAATTGCGTTCTGCCTAGCGTCCGAGATGCAAAAGCGATTGGCGCCTCTCTATTCTGGTCATCACGTTGAGACAGAACAGCTCCTATGCCATATGGTGAAGCGTCACAAGAGACAAGAAGCTCCTTCTGTTCGTCGTAGTGTGCCAGTACGGCCTGAGTGAGCAGCAATGCCTTAAGCTTGTCAAATGCTTCTTGATGCTTTGTCTCCCATCTCCACGTGGCGTCCTTCTGAAGGAGCTGGTAGACAGCTGGCAACTGTTGCCCTGTTCTTCAAGAATCTGTCGTAGAAAGCCAGCACCCCGAGAAAGGATTGAAGTGCTTGTTTGCAGTTTGGTACTGGAGCGTCCGTTATGGCTCGAACTTTCTCTTCGTTAGTGTGGACGCCTGTCTTGTCGATTCAGTGTCCCAGAAAAGAAACTTGTCGCACCGCAAAGCAGCACTTGTTTTTGCTGAGGCGGAGGTTGTACTTCCGTAGCCTCTTCAGCACTTCTTCCAGTCTCTCGGCGTGTTCCGTGGCGTCTTTCCCACTGATGATTACGTCATCTAGGTATGCGCACACGCCTGTGATGCCAGACAGCATAGTCTCCATAAAGCGTTGAAAAATGGCTGGAGCTGCAGAAATTCCGAAAGGCAATCTCTTGACCTTGTATAGTCCTTTCAGCATGTTCAGGGTCAATACCTCTGCTATCACGTGAAGTTGCTGGTACGCTTGTGCCAAATCCAGGGTGCTGAAGACCTTGCCTCCCCTCAAGTGGCTGAGCACTTCATCAGTTGTGGGAAGTGGGGAGTCTGCCTTCTTTGATACCTGGTTCACTGTGCAACGGTAGTCGCCACATATTCGCAACGAGCCATTTTTTTCCGAACCAGTACAAGAGGCGTTGCCCAATCCGAATGCTGCGCTGGCTCGATTATGCCTTGACTTTGCAGTCGATCCAATTCAGCCTCTACAGCTGACCGCAGCGCGAAAGGAACCGGCCATGCTTTTAGGAACTTTGGTTTCGCTCCTTCCACGAGGTCTAGTTGTACCGCAGGACCGATGTGTCCTGAAATGTCCTCGTCGAATACAGATTGGTACTTGTCGAGAAGCTTCGAAACAAGTTCGTCGTCGGATACATCATTGATGCCCGTGATCTGTATACCCAGATGAGGAAACCAGTTTTGTCCAAGGAGGTTACAACCTGCTCCCTTGATGACAACAAGTGGTAATGTAATGGTCTTGTTTCTGTGCGTAACAATCACCGTTGCACATCTGAGAACTCGAAGAGACTGTCCTGACCATGTGCGTAGGAGAATGTTGTCAGTCTGAAGCCGTGGTGGTTCATCTGTCCACGTAGCTTTGAACGTGACCTCACTGATGAGTGTACAGGCTGCACCCGAGTCGACTTCGAAATCCAAGAACTTGCCATGTACGCTTAGCCGAGTCATGACCTTCTGCGTGCTGGACGCGTTGATTGAGGTGTTGAGCTCGTAAAGGGCCACGTCTGGTGAGTCCTCCTGAGTCGTCACTGGTGCTGAGGCAGCTGTCGAAGTTCCTTGTCGGGGATATTCGATGCTATTGCTCGTTTTTGCCTCTTTCCGCTTTTTCAGGCAGGCCTTTTCAATGTGTCCGCGTTTCTTGCAGTAGTTGCAGGAGGCTGTCCGGAACTTGCAAGTGTCCGGATTATGTTGCGCGTTACAACGCCAACAGCGTTGTTTCTTCTTTGGGGAAGAGGTACTCAAGTGACCTTGGTTGTCTGTCTTGCAGATACTTGTGCAGGATTCGTGAATCTCTTGCAGGATTCGTGAATTTCGGTTTTCACGTTCTTCTGGTTTTCGACGGCGTTTTCAGCTCGCAGTGCGAGGTCGAAAGCTTTCTTGAACGTCAAGTCCTTTTCTGCGAACAGCCGTTGCTGTACCTGCTTGTTCTGAAGACCGCAAACGAAACGATCACGCAGCATGACGCCCATAGGCAGCACTGTCGGATTCGCCGCAGTGTCTGCGCTTGTCCCAAAATTGCAATCTGCCGCTAGCTTCTTGAGCGCCGTGACGTAATCACTGACCGTTTCGTCGTGCCGTTGGTCACGTCGTTGGAATCGTGCCCTGCAGAAGACCTCAGACGGTTGTGGATCGAAGTGAGCCTTGAGCATTTCGACTATGTCCTCGTAGCTCACTTGGTTGGGCTGCTTGGGTTGAATGAGGGCGCAGACGATGTCATAAGTCTGTTCCCCGCACAGCGTTAGCAGATGAGCACGTTTCTTCAATGCGTCCGTAATGTCGTTAGCCTCGAAGAAGAACTGTAGCCTCCCATACCAGGATCTCCAGGAGCCGGAGCTGCCGCTGAATTCGGGTAGCCGACCAAAGTCAGGCGTCGCCATGTCATTTCCTTGACGTCGGTGGAGTGCCGATGAGTCCAGTCATCCTCGTCGCCAACTGTTACGTCTGTACAGCCGCTTGTGGCTGTAGACGATTTATTAAAGTACAGGAAACGTAAACAAGTTCAGAAGCGTAGCTCAAGCGTTGGAGTCACTCCTGGCCAACGTTCGACACCAGGCTCGCGGTCGTGCCACAGCGCCAGTACAGTCGCGCGTGCACTTCGTTGTCGTCTTCTAAGGCGACATGTCATCGACGTAACCACATGAGTGAGCAAGTGAATGATCTATCACCACAGGGGAGGATGAACAAGAGTGAACAGAGAGTTCAGTGCAGAATGAGCGCTAATAATAAATTGATGGGGTCTCACATGCCAAAACCAGCTATTATTATGAGGCGAGCCTCATAGTGGTGCCGCATAGCGAGCCCCATAAAACCATGTTGACAAGTGATTTTTGCACTTGGCCCCCATTGAAATGAAGTGCCCGTGGCCCATATTCGATCCCACGGCCTCAAGCTTCACAAGCTGACACCTAGCCAACAAGCTACAACGGCAATTGAAGATTTGAACGTTCATCTTGCAAAATGGTGCAAACACACAAAGACAACAGAACAAACAAACAACACGAGCGCTGTTGTCCTTGCGTCACCTGCGTGTGTTTGCACTGTTTCACACTGTTGCCTGAGAATGAGCAATACTGCGAAAGCAACAAATGAGGAAAGCACAGGAAGCTACAGTAGAATGTTGAGGCAGGGAGGTGTAGCCAGGAAAACACAGGGCAGCACGAACACGCGCCTGTATGCCTCGGCTAAGACGTGGTGCCAGACCAGCGCACCATCGCCCGTTCACCGATGATGCTCGCTCCAGTCACGCCACTCACAGCGTTTTCTTTGCAGTGACTGACACAATCATTGGAAGTGCTTTGCCTGCCTCTGCTCCTAAATAAGCTCCCTCAGGTTGGCCACCCCGACACCAGGATCCACAGGTTGTCACTGCTGCAGCAGCAGCTAAGCACCACTGCCGAAAGGGCCCTGCCAATTGCACCACCAAACTGTAAACTCATTACTGCAGCCACGCATACCTAATTCAAATTCTGTGCTTCGTATACCACAAAACCGGAGCACCCAAAGACATCTGCTGGAATGTTGTATTGCGGAGTTTCATAATCGCCAGTAATTTCCTTCTCTCTCTAGTTCCTTTCTCAGTGCACTTACAGTGGTGACTCAGAGCATGACTCAATCGATGAACTTAAGTTTTGTGTCATGGTGAATGACAGTCTGCAACAAGTGTGGAAGCACATATGTGCACAAAACTTCACAATGGCTGTTCTAAAGAACATCTGTGACATCAGTGTGCACGCGCTTTACACTCCCTTTCAAAGTGCTGCTCCAACAAAAGGAAGGATGCGGACACAACTGTTTACATGCCAAGCAGGCATTTCATATTGCACAGACAGGATGGCAACCGAGAAATCTATGTGGCCCACACTTGTTTGTTTGCATTGCCCAGACCTGCTAAGTGGCCCTTAAGCAAAGCTCATCCACCAACGCATCCAACGGCTTCAAAGACAGCCTCTGAAAACACCACATATAGCTTCGGCACGTGCCAAACTTTTATGGCAAGTGAAAAGAAAGTCCACAAAGGCAGAAAGCACATCTTCCGAATACTTCAGAAGGGCTTTTCTTGGCATCCGTATCCTCCCTGTGTTACTGTTGCATGTTGTATAGCATGTTCTGAAAAGAAAGCATACTTCATTTTATATGCAGTAATAAAAGAGAGAGCAACCACAACCTTTACTTTACATCACCACTGCCACAAGGCCAGTAGTTCTTAAAACGTTAAAGGACAACGGAGCTTGGAAGAAAAATGAATTATATTCTTTGCTCTTCATTAAATAGTTACATGCTAATTGAGGCAGAAGAGGCATGCCTAAGAAACATGTACCCCAACAAAACATGCCATCCCACTCTCCTCTGCATTCCACTTAACCTTTGAAATGCTGCACTGTGTGCTGGCGTTCAGAAAGATGAAAGTGAAGTTGACATTTCATGTAGGCTCTCAAACACAACCACATTTAAATGAGTAAGCATATTCTATTTGCATGTTCTCAAAAAGGAACATTTGTACAAAGCCCTCAAAGCTGAACGGTAGAGGGGATCTAGCTTTTATTTTATTGAAGTGTTTAGAAATTGACGACCATCTGCCAACATTTTAGTTTATTATTCAGTGCTTTGGTCACTGCAAAAGATTATTTTCTATTTCTTTTCTTTTCTTTTTTTTATCAAGCGAAAAGGTGCAAAAAGTAACTGGCCTAGACAGAACCCAAGTCATTCCCACTTGCAAACGTTTATCTAATGTGTCTAAATGTGCTGATAATAAAAACTTATGATTGCTACATCTTCCATTACAATAAGTGAGTATGTGAGAAGAAAAACTACAAAGCACAGTGCATCAGTTGCAAAAATAAAAAATGAGGTTTTGGAACAATGACAAATAAAAGGCTAAGGTAACACAGGGCTAACCTACAGCATAACTATGTAGACAGTCAATGCTCAGGCCAAAACTGTGTGCTTGAACTCTGAGCGCTGTGAGATAAAGTCATGCACCAATTCATCTAACACACGAGGGAACATAGCTAAACGTGACTGAACCTAGACCTCAACAAACAGTGGAACCATCTGTATTTCCCGGCATCACAGTTCATTCGAAGATGCCACCCCCTTTCCTTACAAGGCAGACTCGTTCCCTTCACAACAAGATATGCCACAGTGTGGCCAGTTTATAATGGTCAAGTAAATGCAGAGCGTGTTAACTGGTTCAAGCAGCTGAACTCACCATCGTGCAAGGGAACCCAGGCATGTGAACACAACAGCAATGACTACGACTCAAGGGTGGCTCAGAAATGTAGTTTTTGACTCTCATGAAGTGCAGTCTGGTGTGTTGATATGTTCTTCAATCTTTTCAATGCAACAATGTTTTTTTCACATGAATGTGTACTGCAAACAAGCTGCGTTTTGTAAAGGAACCTTTTGTAAAGGAACCGTGGTCATATTACAGTCATCAAGCCACTTGAAGCCGAGAAAATGTCCAGGCAAACACGTCTACAAGTACTGATTTCCCCACTAGAGCAACTTCGATAACGCTGGCACTGCAGTTGTCTCCAGTGAGTGTGGTGCATGCCCCACAGTATTTACAAACCACGTGGCATGCAGTGTGCATTATGGCAGCACATGCGTGTCACAAAACGGACACGCTTGCACTAAAGACGGCACAGGAGAATGTCCGCAATAACGATTCTGCTCAACTTTAAACAGTTTTACAAAAGCAAACGAGTTTGAACAGGCCAGCGAGACCACCATGTAGGAGCAGAGCTTCTCACAGTATTTACCCAGAAGAAAAACTCATGTTGCACGCAGTTGCTTGTATTGCATTAAGGACATTGTGAATTCAGGTTGTCATTGCTTTCAGGAAGCTAAAACAGCTCTTGCCAGCACATGATACAAAGTGTTGAAGTGTCACAATGGCTTATTCTATAGAGGACCAGCACTTTCATTCAAAACTAAACATAACAGATTGGATATGTCACAAAAACAGCCTTGGTATATCCAAACATTTGTTATAAATGTATACTCGTAACACATTTCAATGGAAACACTATATTTCATTTGATTTGTTGGAACAGATAATTCATTATATCCACTTTCACTATAATGAGGCTCAACTGTAGAAAGTAGGGGTCGGCGAATATTCAAAATTTCAAATAGCTATTCGATTCGATTCGCACTCAACTTTTACTATTCGAACTATTCGAAGTTAGATATTAAGGGGGAAAAATACGCTACGTCTCATGTCAAGTGGCTCATTCCCGCATGTAGTCCGCTTCGCCGCATAACAGCCATGTACTGCGGTGAAGCTAGCTTTCTGTTGTGCAATTCTCTGTTAGACTGTTCGTCACGACTTTGGAATGACACTGTGGTAGTACACCACTCACGCAAAAAATCTTTTTGCCCATGTTTAGCAGCACGTTTCTCCATAATTTGACAGGGTATTAGTAAAGAAATATTCGAAAAATATTCGATTCGATTCGCACTTGAACATAAATATTCGAATTCGTTTCGCACTCAAAATTTTGGTATTCGCACAGCTCTAGTAGAAAGCAGTTTCTTTTTCTTCGGTGCTACAAATATGCTTGGTTCAATTAACTTTCAGCAGTCTTGCTTGAATTATATGAAGATTGAAATGCTACAGGCACATAAAGACATGAACGCACCACACACACACATACACACAAAAAAAAAACGGTTTTGCTCATACTTGTACATTACCCTTTCACAATACCAAAAGCACAACTCTTGCCACTAAAAGACACTGGGTAAGGAAGAAATCATACAAAAGTAAAATGTAGCTGCCCACTTTGTAGTTTGCACACCAACCTTTTGCGGCATCACAGATCTTGGCACCATATGTCATGGGCCTACACAGTCTTTAATTGGTAGAAATGAAGGAAGTACGTTGCCCTCTTTAGAGGCCGGAGACATTATGTACCAAGTTTCTGAAAATTTTGTTGACTGAATTCCACCAAAATACAAAAAAAAAACACTTTGATATCTGTGATGTCACAACACCCGTGCGCAGAGATTTCGATGGGAAACTTAAAAAAGGGAGCTTTTACCTCTGTTTTGCCTTCTATTTAATAAACCTACAATCTGAAACTAATGACAGCCGAGTTATCAAGGAAAATATCGATAAAACAATTAACTGTACTTACCCAAAGGAGCTAAGCTTTGAGGCTAATAAAGAAGTAAAAGAAGTTACGACAGCACACTCACCAGTGGAAACGGATATTAATAGGCATGGCTTTAGCAGACAGAAAGATCATTGACTAATATTCAAGATTAACAGCCAGAGGTCCGATTCTTGCTTTGATAAGACAAAGCAGACACGATGGGCCCCTTGTGAGAGACAGAGGAGGAAGATACAACGGTGTATGAAGGAGTTACCATGGTGACCACCTTTGCAACATACCAGACAGTGCAACTAGGATTGATTAGAAGACAGGTTATTGACTCAAACTGGAGTAGCTGGGAGGTGCATTTGCAAGGACGTTGACTTGATGTTTGCAGAATGACTACCTTGCATGGCACACCAACTACATCATTTAAATGTGTACTAGACACAACTGCTTTAGATACCTGAAGTACCCTTATCCAGAAGAAAATTGGCAGATCCCACGTGCAGTGGGAATCAAGGAAATGCGAAGCACGCATAAGGAACGTAAAATGCATTTGCATTGTTGTCTTGCTATACCGAGTTTAGTACATATGAAGTTAACGAAACGGCCGCAAGAGCACCATGACTGTGGCATGTAAACCATGCCGTTCATACATGTATGTCATGATTCTCACGTTATAACTTGTCATTTACGTTCTTCATGCAGTCGTGTTGCGCCATAGCAATTTTGGTATACATCCCTTTAAAGAAACGAGTGGCATGTAGATCATGCCGCTAATGACATGCATGTCACGATTTTCATGTTATGACCTGTCATTTATGATCGTCATGCAGTCATGTTGTGCCAAACCAATTTTCGTATAGGCTCCGTGCAGTCGAGTTTTCCATGTGCGACATCAGCGCCAGAATGCACTGCCTGGCGGAGAGAAGAAGCAAAATTGGGCTGACTGTGACAGGGAAATTCGCGAACGTGATGCGCGTCTCCAACTCTATAGCAGCAGCGACCGCCCGTCCCACCTTCTTTCGTTTTATTTCCTTTGCAGACGCGCGCTCCAAACCTGCGGTAAACTGTTCCAAAGGGCGACGCCGCGAGCGTTCGTGTGACTGGCAGCGCGCCCGGAAAGCAGCGAAGAAACGCGCACGTCGCTGTCGCCACGGTTTTCACCGTGCGCGACTGAGCCGTCCGACGAGAGCTACATAGCGCCCTCTGGTCAGTAGACGGAGCCATCCCATTAACGAAACGGCAGTATAGCGCTAGGACCATGGCATGTAAATCATGCCACTCATGACGCGTGTCATGATTCTAATGTTATGACCTGTCTTTTACGTTCGTCAGGCTGTCGTGTTGTGCCATAGCAATTTTGGTATACATCCCATTAACGAAACGCCTGGCATGTAAATCATGCCGCCCACGACATGCATGTTATGCTGTTCATGTTATGACCTGTCATTTATGTTCGTCATGCAGTCATATTGTTGCATACCAATGTTCCTACACATCCCACTAACGAAACGGCCAAGAGAGCACAAAGACCGTGGCATGTAAATCATGTCGCTCATGACATGCATGTCATGATTTTCATGTTATGACCTGTCATTTACGTTCATGATGCAGTCATCTTGTGGTATGCCAGTTTTCATATACATCCCGTTAACGAAACGCGTGGCGGGTAAATCATGTCGCCCATGACATGCATGTCATGATTTTCATGTTATGACCTTTCATTTATGTTCGCCGTGCAGTCATATTGTGGCATACCAATTTTTGTATACGTCCCATTAACGAGACGACCAGGAGAGCACCAAGACTGTGACATGTAAATCATGCCGCTCGTGACACGCATGTCATGATTATCATGTTATGACCTGCCATTTATGTTCGTCAGACAGTCATGTTGTGCCATACCAATTTTCGCATACATCCCATTAGCGAAACGGCCAGGAGAGCCCTAAGACCGTGGCATGTAAATCATGCCGCTCATGACATGCATATCATGATTTCATGTTATGACCTGTCATTTGTGTTCGTCATGTAGTCATGATGTGGCATACCAATATTCGTAAATATCCGATTAGCGAAACGGCCAGGTGAGCACCAAGACCATGGCATGTAAATCATGCCACTCATGACATGCATGTCATGATTTTCATGTTATGACCTGTCATTTATGTTCGTCATGTAGTCATGATGTGGCATACCAATATTCGTAAACATCCGATTAGCGAACCGGCCAGGAGAGCACCAAGACCGTGGCATGTAAATCATGCCGCTCATGACATGCATGTCATGATTTTCATGTTATGACCTGTCATTTATGTTCGACATGTAGTCATGATGTGGCATACCAGTTTTCGTAAACATCCGATTAGTGAAACGGCCAGGAGAGCACCAAGACCGTGGCATGTAAATCATGTCGCTCATGACATGCATGTCATAATTTTCATGTTTTCACCTGTCATTTATGTTCGTCATGTAGTCATGATGTGGCATACCAATTTTCGTAAACATAAGATTAGCGAAACGGCCAGGAGAGCACAAAATCGTAGGCGGCTAGATAGATAGATAAGATAGATAGATACGCTCAATCTCGCCGAAGTTCGTTAAGAAATGCTTCGCATTTAAAAAGAGGTGCAGACAGAGCAGACAGACAGTTCAACATTCAACATGCAAGCAGACTGTAGAGTAAGTATACAGTGCTGGCAAAGGTGCCGGTGAGTGGACGGACAGACATACAGTGCATCACATCTAACTTATGCCATTGTCAATTTAGAGGTGCGACTAGATATGAACTACAGCACATTGTCAGCGATAGCCGCATGCATATAGTGATTTTTCTCTTGTCACTGCTTGTTTATTTAGTGAAAATTTATTGGCTAAAAAGCTATACATACAAATCTGAATTTCTCTATTGTGATTTTCTATCCTATTCGTAAATACAATGCTAAAAGATTTCCAGCTCACTACTTCATTGCCAATTACCTGTTCTGTGTTTCCTTTCTCAGGCACAAAAGGTGAAGAAGCAAGGCAAGCAACAG
The DNA here is from genome assembly GCA_013339685.2 of Hyalomma asiaticum. Taxonomy (NCBI): domain Eukaryota; kingdom Metazoa; phylum Arthropoda; class Arachnida; order Ixodida; family Ixodidae; genus Hyalomma; species Hyalomma asiaticum. Next base: position 53,304,449 of record CM023482.1, read on the forward strand.
CACCTCTTGTATGCACAGCCACAACACACACTTGTATTGCACCTTTCTTGGCCATTCATGCCGCAGGTATGAAAATGCACAAAATGTAATTGGCAAACAAGTAGGGAGCTGGAAATTTTTCAGCTTCATTTTTTTGAACATGATACAGAATGTGGTGCAGGAAATATTAAAATTAGGCAATTAATCCTCACTCATAACCATAGCCCTAACAATAGAAAATATTACTAGCATGCACGAGACCACCATTAAAAAAATGTGATTGATCACAGCTGCGTCACTGCATTTCTTTTTCTTGCTTAAATTGGTTCGAGTTCGCTGACACACCAAAAGGTAGGCAATACACACACAGAGAGACACAAGGATGGATGGATGATGGGAATAGTACACGCAATGAACAGAAACAGTTGGTGAACCAACAGACATGGACAAGCAGACACTTTGAAGACCGGCAACCCGGTGGAAAGACACAGTAAGAATAAATTATGAAAAAGCAAGCAAACAGGCAAGTGGACAGACCAACTTGGGGTGTGTGTGGACAAAAGGACAAGTTGGCAGACAGACACAATGTCAAACTGCAGGCAAGCAGTCAAACATAAGGAAGGACAACAGGAAACTTAGGTCGCTGAGCAGATAGGTAAATGATGAAGTGAACTGCATGAATGGTCACACATACAGACACACAAGGAAACAGACGAGAAGATGATGGAATGACATGGACTACAGGACGGCTATGCCACCAAATAGACAGGTGAATGATCAGACTAACTGAAACAAGGGTTAGTGACTGGACAGAAGTATGGCCAAGCCAGCAGATGGACAAGTAGGCAGGCGGTGGGGTGGACAGAGGCATGGGTCTGCAGATGGACAGATGAATGGCTGACAGGTAAGTGGATGAGTTAGAAGATGGATGCACAGACGAATAGAAGGGCAAGCAGATGAACAGGCAAATAAGGGGTGAGCATATGGGCAAATGGCCAGAGGCACACGGGGTGCATAGCCTGGTGCACCCACCAGGTAGACGAAGTAGACGAAGGTGCATACCTGTTCTTTTGCAGAAGCTTGTCACCTGCGAGTGGTTTCTTGAATGACAAAACGGTTGTGTTTGATGAAATAGCATGCTAACAACAAGTTCTTTGCCTTTTATGAATTATAATGCGGTAAGACACAACAAAAAAGTCACTAAAGCACGAGTACGCAGCCCCGAGGTCCCAAATTTGTGGTGGGAAAAGTGCACACGTACTCTGAGTGTAAAATGAAATGCGGACAGAGGGCGCATGGCCCAAGCATTAGCAAAGTTATGGTGTGAAAATATTGCGACTTAGGGGGTTGGGCAGTGCTGCCAAGCTGGAAGTATGCGCCTGTAATGGCGATGAATGGATTGCATGCACTATTCAATCGCTCATGCTTAGGCAACGAGCTCTAGTGTTCACGTTTCATGACAGCGATAGTACAATGTCAACACACTGCTGCAACAATTTCACGAATACGAACTGTAATAAAAATGCTAGGGTGCACACAACAACCTTTTCATGACTGCTTCAGCCTGTTTCGGTTTCTCGCTCAGTCTCCCTGTCCTTCTCCACCGCGGAGAGGGTAGGCGTAGCCCATCGTCACGGCTACACCCATTTCAGCAGTGTGGCACAACATCCACAAATCAGCACTCCTCACATGTATAAAGCATCGCTGCTGGGGCAAGGCACAGTTTTACAGTGCTGATTTAGACCAATCGACGAGCTCAGTGCAGCGTTTACATCTCCAATGCGAGAACTGATGTCACTTTGCAGGCTAAGTGGCCTGGTCAAGCACCAGGGAGTGGTGTGGAAATTTCTTTTAAAAATTAAACATTTGCACAGTGCTGAAACATCTGCAAAAGGTGATCACAGTGTTTTCTCTATAAAATGAGTTAGCTTACTTGGAAGGTATAAGAAATCCAGTCCTGTCATTGGCCCATAACAACTTGAGACCACAGGCCACAGTTACGTATGCATAAATGTACACAAGTTCAATTCCAATTTCAAACAGTGTGACCAGGGAGGATAAACTCTTAACACCGTAATGAGACGGCACTGGAAGGCAGTCATGCTCAAAGGTGTAGCACCATCCAGTTTCTCTTTCTACAGCATTGTCCAATCTAAAGGACAGAGAATGCCCCAGGACTTGCATTGACTTAAGTCGACATTCAACATGGCTGTTCATGTCAGTAAGTCTAAAAACGCACCCTTTAACACGTACACATGGTCCCTCATTTCCATTTACTGAAGCGCTTTACACAAATCCTAACTTCCACAATGGCCTTCGTAATGACGAATGTTCCTGAAGCACGGTATTTACACTTTGCAGACCTCTTTTTCTGCAACAATGGCCGTCCTTGTTCTTCAAACTTGCCATACCATGCTCATAGCTTTTAACCACACTGATATACGAAAAACCTTCACCTTGTAATAAAAGTCAAGCAAGTCAATCACCATTTCTCAAGTCAACTAAGGGGAGATGTCATCTTGACCTGAGACACAGAAATGGTGCTCAATATGCAATGCCTGAGTCCAGTTGTCACGTTCTGAGCAGCGGGCCAACTACGCAAGTGAGCCCTCAACTCTGGCCGCTAGAGCACAGTGAAAGTTAGTCTCCCTATGCGGAACTACCCAGGACACCTTACATGTGGTCACTCATTTCCCCTGTTCACTCTGTGATGTCGTCCGTCATTACCACAAGAACTGATGACAACCATGGCGCCCCAGGCCAGTACATGTGTAAAAGGAAACTTGCCAAGCAGAGCTCCGATTCACTCCTCCATTTTTTAAAAGAGCAGTTTTTACCACATCATGTGGTGTGTGCTACTATAAACCCAGTCACACCCTCCCGTTAGAGCACATGAACACTGGTCTCGCTTGTTCATTGGAATAATGTTGCTACAACTCCACCAGTGGAATTCAACAAAAGTAAATATTTCTTCGCAATGAAAAGAAAGGGTCGGGCTGAAAAGTCAAGCATTGGTAGCATTGTATTGAGACATTATGCTGAGTCATATAAAAATTTGATTGAAATAAAAAAAGTCGGCACCCTGACTGTCCGTATCAGAACTCTCTCATTTGCATAATGCACAAAGCATTTCTCTGGCACAGAGTATTCAAGAGTGCACACACGTATCTCTCCTTTGAGACTGCGATTACTGTTGCGATCGTTTAATTTACCGAAAAGAAAAAAGAAAAAAAAAGTGATACTGAATTCCCCAACAGAATGTTACTATCGCATAGCAAAGCCAGTCAAAGTGAATGCTTTTTTATTAGCTTATATTTACTGAATTTTATTCAAGCTTTATAATTAAATTATGATATGTAAATCATTCAATGACTGTATGCTCAGAGTTTTAACCAGCAACGTCACGTGTACCACGAGGCAGAAATCACTCTTCGTTCAGCCCAGTGATGCCTATCTGAAAGACATGATAATGACCACTGTATTATGTGCAGCGAAATGCGCTGTGAAACAGCTGCACTGCTTTACAGCGTGTTGCCACCTTTGGGGTTTCGGTTTCTCTCCAAGCACTGCTATGCCAGTAAAACGTAAACAAATGTCAACCTCAACGAAAATTAAACAAGGGCTTGTCATAAAGCTGGCTGCAGCCACATGCAGTATCGCGGGGAAGCCACAATCTCGCTCATGCACGCAGCATTTAGTGCAAGGATGCAGCAGCTGTACATGTTTCAAACTACGTACAACATAAGCAGTTTAATAAATCCCTTATGATCAATTCCTCTCTACAAATAGGTGCGGGGAGGCCATCTGATCACCTTAAAACCACGCGCTTTTGCAAGTTTGTCGAAAAGAAAACGTTCTCTTAATCTCGGGTACATCGACAGCAGTTGCCTTAATTGAACGAAGCTGTCCCAGCTAGCGCGTCGCCCTGCGAGTGCGGCACAAGATGTCATTGAACCGTTTGTGAAACCGCGATGTTCCGCTATTCAGGTAAGCGTGATTCTTGCGAACTCTCGATTTCCACAACGCGCGCGGAGTGGAGGATCAAGCCATTCGGGCCCACCTGCTGATGCGCGAGTTGCCGGTCAGTGCCGTTCGTGCAAGTGCAGTCGATGACAGCGCGTTGTGTTGGCATGCTGATTCAGGACGCACCACAACACGACAGTTCAAAAGAGTTGTCCAGAACGACTACGGCATTTTCTACACGCACATTGTCCGTCGGGCTGTGTGGTGAGGACAGAGGACCAGCGAAAGGAAACGTGAACTATCATACCGCCACAAAACAGCGGACGATCAAGATGTTGATGACGATGACATGGCACTAGTTTACTCGTGAAACTAGTCAGGCCTGTGTTGACAACAAGAGTTACAGTGTTAAGCGGTATATATACTACATATACAAGGTTAGATTTAAAGCAAAACCTTAGTAATACCTCAAGAGAGCTCAAAAATGACTAGGGCACCCATGATAAAACCACGGATGAAACCACGTGCGAGTAGTGGCGCTTGCTGTTATTCTGCTTCTGTCAGTTACCCACGTAGGATGATATAGTAGAATACTGGCACTCACGTTGTCCAGTTAGTCCAGTAGTGTGTCTGTGCTCGATCACTCTGTGCGCTCTTGGCTGCTGTGCGGGTGCGTACTGTATCATTGAGAATTTCATCAGTTTGACTTTCGGCTTGGCCACCGCGTAACCCCGCCCTGACAGCGTGTGGGGTTCGGACGATGGACGACGAGCTGGAGGGTGAAGTGGTGCAGGAGATCTTCTGGGCGCACGTGAGCCTCGTATCGCGAGCGGCCCGCACCGAACTGCTGCCGATGGCGGACGCGGCCGCCTTCTACGTCCGCCTGTACGTGTTGCGGCCGGGAACCCTGGCCGTGTTCGTGGCACTGCTGGCCGCCGTTCTGCTGTGCCAGTCGACGAGCGACGCCTGGATCCGGCTGCTGCTGCGCCGCTTCGAGCTCCTGGGCCGGCCCGACGCCGTCAAGCAGCTGCTCATGCGGAGCCAGCCCGTCGGATCGGCCACGGAGAGACGATCGTGGGAACTGCAGGTCAGTCTTGCACGCGCGACAGCACCTCGTATTGATGCTCCGCACGCTGAAGTAAAGCTCGCATGTCAGTGTCGGCTGACAGATCTGAGATCGTGATTCCTAGGTGGTCATTTGCAGCAACCTCTGGCGATCTGTTTGGACCAAGTGAGGGTACGAACAGCATATAACAGGCGCCACAGTCGTCCTCTTTGTGTCAGCTGGTGGTTAACGTACAAATCGAGAGATGTCAACTATTGAAAATGGTTCCAGTTTACATTGCCCAGCTACACATACTAGCAAAACACGTTCCGGGGCTAAGGGCACGTTAAAGAACCCCATGTGGTCGAAACTTCCGGAGACCTCCACTACGGCGTCTCTCATAATCAGAGCTGGTTTTGGGACGTTAAACCCCAGAAATCAATCACATTCCGGGGCTAGTTGGTCTTGCATTCTTCTCATTTCAAACATAATCAGCGCAAACAAAAAGACACGGACGCGGAAACACCGACGTCCTGTCCAGTCTGTCTGCGTCCGTGACTTTTTGTTTGCGCTGCTTATGTTTGAAATTAGAAGAGTACACATACTAGATCCATGCACGTTGAGACCAAGGGGCTTTTATTCTGGCTCATACGCAAGCTTCCGCTCATGGTACATTATAATTTCCCTCATGTTGCATCGAGTTAGTTTGCAGCGTCATGCTTTGTAAAGCTTCGCAGTGGTATTTGCTCGGAATAACAACAGCGCCTTCCCCGAAAAGGGGCGTGCCCGCCCCGAGTGGTCATATTTACCAGTACGTATGTGTGTTGATTCGATATGTGCTTTGACAAATGTGACATGTACTTCACTTTTTCTGTGATACTATGACTCATTTTGTGGTTCCTTGTACATCGTTCGAATGCATCACTTACGCTTTCTCAAATAAAGAACAGCCACCTTCACTGTTAATATAGAGCAATGATCACATCCTAGTGCTTCTTGTGTTACCGAGCTTTTATCTTTATGTGGCTCATGATTGGGAGTTCATACAATGCATAAATAGATCGCTAGACTCATAGTTACTGGTAGCATCTGCAATTGACATGGAAACATTCTCCTGAATGCAGGCAAAGCACGCAGGCGTGTTCGCACTGCAAGGGCGCAGGCCTCGCATGGAGGACCGTTTCTGTATTCTCAGTGACGAGCAGCATGATCTTCACCTCTACGGAGTCTTCGATGGCCATGGTGGAGAGGTAAGTTGATAGTGTTAGCTTCAATTGCAGCGGCTGCTCTCATCACCTTAGAGGAACAAGTCAAATACGGTCACGCCTTGATATGGTCATGCGGAATACTACAAACTATTGAATATACAGAAACAAACTTCGAACTTTTCTCGATAATACCAGTATCTCTGCTTATGGGGAATATTGGCTGTGGTGTAGATGTCCCCTTGTTCGGTGTGATCTTGCTGTAATGAGCCTAATCTGCTTCTCGTATAGGGGCTTTCACTAAAGTATGCTCAAATTTGCAGTATGCATTGGAAGCTGTGCATAAATTTTGTGCGTGACTTTAGTGCGCATGCCCCGCACTCTTGCTGTTCCCGTGGGGCACGCGCTTTACAGAATTTCTATGGCTTTCGTGTTATGCAAGTCCAAGCTGAAAAAAAAGAAGCGCAAGGGGCCGACACCCTTCGAGACTACCTCGTGCCAGTGGCAACATCCTAACCCCAGAAGGCCATGTAAAAACCTCTTTGTTTGGTTGTTTGTTTGCTAGAGGGCGCTATGGGTGTTAGGGACATCGAGTCTTCATTAATGTGTCTGGGCCTCTCTTTGGTTTTTCCTTCCTCCATGTGCCACGTGATTGCAGTGAACGCGGTCAAACCCTGCAGTTGTCGAGCTGAGCTGCAGCATGCGTTGGTCGTCATAGTCCTGCTTTGGTTTGTGGCGCAGCAGGTAACAGTTTTCTGTCACGTCTGTTGCTGCCTCGGTGCTTCGTCAGCGACGCCTCATTGACTGTGCCAGTCATCGACCATGCCAGTCAGGGCGAGTCGGAGTAAATACTCGGCAAACCACTTAAAAATGAAGATGAAGGTTTCGAAGGAAGTGGAACGTGGTCTCATACCCAAGACTAAAGTTAGAAAGAAATACAATATCAGGAAGAGCATGCTGTCGACCTTCCTGAAAAACAAACAATCAGTCGTTGAAGCAGTTCAAAAGGAGAATATCGAGCCTTCGCTTAAAAGGCTACGAATATCAGCCCCTTATGAGTTGGAAAACGTCGTGGTAATGTGGATTAAACAAGTTCAAAGCCGTAACATTTCGTTAAGTGTGCCCATAATTGCAATGAAGGCAGCAGACTTTGCCAGCCAAATGGGCATCAGTGACTTCGGCGCTTTGGAAGGCTGGCTGTCACGATTTAGGGCACGTCACAGGCTCACATTCAGAAATGTGTGTGGGGAAGCCCAACATCGACCAGGGAACGTGTGAGCAGTGGATCTCCGGGAAACTTAAGGATCGCCTTAACGACGTGTCTAATGCCAACGAGACGGCGCTTTACTTCAAGCTGCTTCCGTACAAGGCCATAACTTACAGATGCGATGATTGTGCAGGCAGTAAGAGGAGTAGAGAAAGGATCACCGTGATGTTGTGCGCAAATGCAATGGGCAGTGTATGGTGGCGCTTGCTCGCAATCAGCAAGGCAGCAATGCCTCGCTGCTTTAAAGGCGCCATGATGCTCTTCAAACAAGAAGTCATGAATGACATGGGAGAACTTCACTGACTGGTTGCATGCACTTGACATGTAATTCGCAGCACAGAACAGGAATGGTCGCATATTTGTGGACAACTCTTCAGTGCACTGCGACGTCAGCATGCTGAAGGCAATCCGCTTGGCATTTCTGCCGAAAAACACGACTGCTATTCTCCAGCCCATGGATCTTAGAGTAATCCAAAACCTGAAGACTGTACAGGCGTCACCTCCTAGGGAGAATTCTTTCTTGGGACAGTGGCAAGTCTTACAGTGTCGATCTGCTCGGCACTAGTCACATGCTGGCAACATCGTGGAATTCCATCAAGCAGGAGATTGTTACAAATTGTTTCCGCTAGTGTGGCTTCAGTGAAGCTACACAAGCCTGCAACTTGAAGCCGTCGTGTGAAGATGATTCCTTCATGCTCGACCCGGGCTGCTCTACTCTGTCAGGAGGTGTTAATTTTAAGTGTCCTGTGGACATGGACAGCGGTGTGGTGACGTCGGGGCCTTTGAGTGACGCGGACATAATAGACACTGCACGCTATGAGCGGACGTCGCAGGGCTTACTTGCACTGGACATGGCTGACAGCGGCGATGAGTCTGACGAAGGCAATGAGCCAGTGGCACCCCTAAATGCATCTGAAGCAGCGTCGGGGTTGGATGTTGCGGCGCATTATTTTTCAGCAGATAATTCGGACACCACGCTGGAGCTTTCGGGCAAGCTGCGAACGATGCTCATGGAGTCATGACAGAAGAAACGCAAGCAAATGCAAATTACTGATTACTTTTAATTTCGATTACATGAGCCCTGCCATGTGTTTAAAAGCATACAGTCATATATTACAACATTAAGGCCCGCTGCTCGTATTCATACTAGTGCCCGCCCACTAATTCGAACTCCGCTTAATTCGAACAGTTTTATAGTTCCCATCTAGTTTCAATTAACAAGCTTTTACTGTAACAAGGTTTAACTAACCCTGGTCGCAGGGCTCATCCACTTCATCAGAAAAAGGAGCAAAGAGGCATTGTAAAAGAATTGATCAATGGACTAGTTGGTATTGCATCATTTTGGAAACTGGGAGCAGAAGTTAAGATGTTACATGTAGACAGAAACGCCACATGCGCTCAGTGCATATGCCCTGTGTTCCTTTCACGCAAGCAGAGAAAAGGGGTTTGCGTGGCTGCTGAGTTGCAACACCCTATTATTTGGCTGAAACGCACTGTTGTTGTGAAACTGCAGCCCATTGTCTACTTACTGCGCTTCGTGGTAATGTGCCAGCACAAAAGCGGCATGATGAACCGGGCGGTGATGTGTGCATATCCTTGTGTTGCAGGTGGCATCGGACTATGCCGAGCAGCACCTGTTTTCCTCGCTGATGCCCAAGCTCGTGGAGGCTGTGCAGCGACAACGGCAGCAACCAGGAGCTAGTGGTGGTGGGAGTGTGCCACAGCTGCTGTCCGAATTCTCGCAGCTACTCACCGATGAGATCCTGCAGCTGGACACAGATCTCCTGGCCATTCTGAAGGGTCGCCATGACCTCTCAGGTGCGTAACATTTGTAATGGCTGGCTGTGTTTGTCATCGCAAACAAGGAGCTATGCTAGGGCTGGAGGGAAGGTTTCTTTCACAGTGGGGATTTGTTTTTCTTAGATGGATTAGTTAGTTTAATCAGTCTTGGACATTTTATAGAGCAATGGTTGAGAACCTACAGAACAATGCTTTAGTGAAGGTGTGCGAATATTCAGAATTTGAAATAATTTTCGAATGGTGTGTCCTATTTGATTCGATTTGCACGTAGCTTTTACTAATAAGTTGTTAAAGCAGTTGGAAATTAGGGGGAGGGGGAATATGCTATGGTCTCATGACAAGTGACCCATTCCTGCAAGTAGTGCGCTTCGCCGCATAACACCGGCGTGCTGCGGCGAAACTAACACTCGTGTATGGCAGCGGAGCTAGCACCCGTATACTGCGGTAAAGCTAACACTCCCTTATTGCGGCAAAGCTAACACCCATGTGCCGCAGTGGACACAGTTCAGTGTTGGACCATTCTTCAGGGCTTTGGATTGACACTGTGGAAATATGTAGCTCATGCAATATTTTGCCCATGTTTAACAGTACATTTATCCGTAATTATAAAATGTTATTCAAAAATATTCGATTCGATTCTCACTTGAGCATAAATATTCGAATTCGCTTCATACTCAGAATTTTGCTATTCGCACCGCTCTATGGCAGATGAGTTCTGCGGAAACCCGCAAGGTGAAGTCATGCACAGCTTTATACATTAGAGACCACATTAACAACAGAAGTATCTTATACTACAGCTGTGGAACTTGCAGATGGATTTGGCTGTCCCAGATGAGTGTGACGACTGCTGTAGATCGACGCGACTGTCACGACAGCCACACCCGCAGTAGCAGCAGCAATTAATTACACACAGTTCTGCTGCCATTGTCATTTCTGTCAATTCCGGATGAGTCACTCTTGGTGACGCTTTGACTGCATGCCATTGATACCTATTTTACAGAAGTCCTTTTAATTCCCCTAGAATAACATCTCAACATATTGTGTATGGCCTTCCTCATTGTATCGTAGCTTTCAATTTGGCTGGCAGATTTTTCACACTTGAACTGGTGGCTGGCATGACTGTCACCGATCCCAAGCTGTGAGGCATGGGATGCAGTTGCCGGAAAAGATCCCCCGGAAATGGTCCCACGAAAGTTTCGACCATTGGATTTCAGTCCCCTTCAGCGCACTAGCAAAACGCCAGCAGTGGTTCAAAGACCGAGTCAGAGCCAAGGGCGATCAAACAAAACAAATATATTCGCATCAAACAGGCAGTTAAACAAAAACGTGCTAACGCTCGGCTCTTCACAATACAAACACAGATGGGCTACGATATTACACGAAACCAACGACAAACGTACCAGCTCATGCACTGCAACAAAGAATAAAACACAAAAGAGCTTTATTCACCAAAGCTACTCAAGGTGCCTTCTCAAATTGTAGCTTGCAGGCAGGGCTTGTCGGCAAGGTCAATTCACGTCGTCTTGCTTCTCGCTGAGTCACTCACTATGACTGCTACAACTGCTGCTCACGGCCCACGGTCAATTCTTTATATTGCCTTGGAAAGCCTTTCTCGAAGGTTCAATGCGGCCTGCATGATCTAACCACGCGCAAAGTTTGGGAATCTTCTTGCCCTTTCTCGGTCCTTCGCCACTTGGACGACGCCTCTTCCTCCCTCCCAAGGCGCGAGGAGTGCTGGTATGCATTCTCCGCCTCCTCTGTCTCCCTTCGTCTGCTTGGTGCACATCTTCGCCGTGATGTGATAAGATGGCTCACTGACGCGTTCTACAAAATTCTCCCTTTTTTGAGGTTCAGGTAGTTGCTGCATGACTTTGGGCGCCTCTCCCCCTGTGTGCCACTTTTCTTGTTTTTTTTTTGGCTTTCCCTTTAGCTCGACACTGGGTTTCTTGACGAAATGGGCACTGTTTTGTGGCAGTGACACATCCAAAATAAAGATTTGTTGGCGTCATTACCTTTCCTTCGAAGGAAGGTTCAGGACTTGTCCTTTATTGGACAGCTTATTTCATCCTTCTGGCAGTCAATGGGATTCATGAAATTCTACATCAGCACCATAGTTTAGTATACCTTAGCTTTTATCTTTCCTATTGTCAAGGGATTGGGATGATGGATGCAGAAGATAAACCATCAAAAAAAATCCACGCATATCCACGGAGTGAATGATGATGAGTGGGCGAAACTCCGGAGGTTCATCATAAATCGTGCCGAATTCCGGATTAATTTAGCCATGCTTCGTGCTGTATGGACAGACAACTGAGTTCTCTAGAACACTGTGGTATTCGTTTCGCATCTTCTACCTTCCAGAAAGGTTGTGAACAACTACTTAAAACTGGGGGTATCGTGATGTAATACGAAACCGAAACTGAGTGATGCCGGAGTAGACGAAGAGGAACCGGCGTGAACTCGTGACACAAGGGCGCGTGCCAGCGTTCGAGGCAGCTCAGCGTTCGATGAAGACGAAGTGGCTACGACGGACAACTACGGCAGACAAGCCTACACCTTAAGGAGCTTCGCCCCTAAAATTTAGCTATTTATTGGGCTGACCAGTGCCCAGCAAATAAACTCAGCACTGTATAATAAAAGGAGCAGGCACAATCATCAATTGTCAATAAAAATGACAAAGAAATGCATCAGCTTTTATACATGCATCATAATAGTACATCTACATTTATATTGCTGATTTTCACGTGAGATTTGGAACGTCCTTAAATATGTGCATCATGCAAGAAAAGTTAGTAGGATACTTGGAATGCATGGCTTCGGGTATGTTGAGGTGCGGCCTACCCTAAACTATAACACAGCAGATATGTTAGTTGAATTGTGATACAAAATCAAACAATGTGTGGCAATAAACACATAAGGTGCATCCCTCGTGCCCATGCATTATCGTGGGAAAGACCAGGGATTTACTGGATAAGTTTTGGTTTTGAGACATAGTCTTGGTTAACCATAATCATTGAAAAGCCCACTCACTGCTCTATTTCGCCCCGCCACGGTGATCTAGTGGCTATGGTACTCGGCTGCTGATCCGAGGATCGCAGGATCGAATCCCGGCTGCGGCGGCTGCATTTCTATGGAGGCGAAATGTTGAGGCCCGTGTACGGTGCGATATCAGGGCACGTTAAAGAACTCCTGGTGGTAGAAATTTTCCGAGCCCTCCACTACGGCGTCTCTCATAATCATAGCGTGGTTTTGGAACATTAAACCCCAGCAAACAACATTGGTCTATTTCATAGTACAGGTAAACCAGGATATAACAAAATTGACTAATGCTCAAAAATTTTTCTTGTAAGGAAGTTTTCATTATGTCCAGTATCGGCACGAAAATTTGAAAAAGCAACACTGAAATGAAGCAAAGGGGCAACTGGAGGTATACTTAGCCCTGAACACATTTGTTTCGCAACAAAAACATGGGAGGCACAGCTCGAATCGACCTCCAAAGGTTGATTCGAGTATAGTTGGAATGTAGTTGGAATGTTTTAGTATATTTTGTAAAATGCTGCTGTCCGCTGTTGCGTCTGGCTGCAATTTGAGCTTTGGCAGAGTGCCAGCCATAACAAGCAGACAAATCTAATCACCAGGGTGGCATGTGAGCTCTCGAGATGTTATTGGAAAGCAGTCTTATGGCTTGCACCTTCTAAGTATCCGACAAGTATGATGATTTTTCTTTCTGTTTGATTCAGCACTTTCCACTTTAATGTTCTGTCAGTGCTATTTGTGTATTCTTAAGTACACTGGAACATTGTTATAACAAAATGGGATATAACAAAGTAAATGAAATATCTGTAGGCATACGTGTGCTTGAAACTTCATTTTAACGAAGTAAAATGGACCTTTCAATGGATATAACGAACCAAAATCGACCCCTAATCTGAAAAAATCGGCGTGCGTTCGCGTCAACAAAATTGCTTCCCGCGGTGTTCGGCAGCCGTTTGGTGCAGTGATTCGGAAATCTCGCGGCCTGATGAGACTGTCGCACACTGCCACAGCTGCATGCAAGCAGCGGCACACATTAATATGTGCTGCTGCTGTTCCTCCAACCTGCCCCACATTTCCCCCTTCTTTTCTCGCAGAAGCTAGATGTCAATGCATTGCCTCTGAGATTGTGACGTGCCAATCTCGAAGGTCATGCTGATTGCGCTATTAGATAGCTGGCAGTAGATATATGAGGGACAAACGCGATCGTGCGCCATTGCTTGCATGCGTTAATGAGAAATGATTACTGCACGCACTTCTCTCGTTTGGCTGCTCACAAACACTGCCAAACGCTTATGTGGTTGGGTGTCGCCTCCGAGAGTGCGACGTAGCAACCTCGGGAACTGCAAGCCAATCTGGCGCTACGACGGTCCTTGGCCTACACATCATCCGTGTCGTAGTGGTCAAGACAGCGGGCTCGGTAGCCTGTCTCATGCTGCTCGTTCTCGACGAGCACATTTTCGATGTCGACTGTTTGACAGCATTGTCGTTTCTAAGGTATCGCAGTAACGTAGGTGAACTGCACGCTAAACGTAAGCATAAGACAATCGCTTTGCAAAAGAACACGGCCTGTCGCACTGGCTGCTGATTCCCACAGTACTGATAAGTAGATATTTTTTTACTGCTTGTATGAAACTTCATCGCATGCGTTGCTCTATACGGCATTACCGCAGGCCACAGTGCCATGTTCTTGCTTGCACATTAAAATTTTTTTGCATCCAAATGGCAAATATTGCAGTTAAGGGCAATAATGGATATAACGAAGTAATTCCGTGTCTCTACTTGTTCATGAGAAATAGACATTCTTGTTCTCTTTCTTCCAGGCTCAACACTGTTGGTAGCACTCGTGCATGACCACCACTTGTTGGTAGCCAACGTGGGCGACTCCCGGGGCGTGCTGGCCGATCGACGAGGACAAGCCCTGCCCCTGTCCTTTGACCACAAGCCGCAGCAGGTGTGCCAACTTGTGTACACATTTGCCCATTGGCCACTGCTACAAGTGGTGTGGGACTTTGAACATTTCACAGATGAATGCACGCCAGACAGATTTAGCTGGTTATTCACGATTCTGCTCACATCAGTGTATCCTAACATGCTCTCAGATTTGTTCTGTTTTGCTATTAGAAAATGAATTGGCTAAGCGTAACCACAATATAATAATTGGATATAACAAATTATCGGTTATAACAATTTAAGCAAAGAATAGTATTGCTATTAAAGCACTATTACAAACATACATTTACAACAAATTATCAGACACAACAAAGCTATTTCTGTGTCATTCACCTCGTTATAGCAAAGTTTGAGCATAGCATAGTGAACTATCGTTGAGTCATATTTGAAAATAATTATACTTCCATGCCTCTAGCTTTTCCTTAAAGCCTCGTTTCATATTTCATATTTTCCTACAGCTGAAGGAACATAAGCGCATTCGTGAAGCTGGTGGCTTCATTACCTTCAACGGCGTCTGGAGGGTGGCCGGCGTCCTGGCGACGTCACGCGCACTGGGCGACTACCCACTCAAGGAGCGTCGTCTGCTGGTCGCCCAGCCAGATGTGCTCACCTTCGACTTGTCTGGAGGGAATGGTGGAGGCGCTGCCTGCGCCGTGCTCGCCTCGGACGGCCTCTGGGACGCACTGAGCAATGAGCAGGCAGCCTCGTTAGCGCTGCAGTACCTTGACGAACCCCTCTACGGGGCCCGAGAACTGGTTGTGCGGGCATTCAATGCGGGCTCCCTAGACAACATCACCGCCCTCATCATCGATTTGCGTGGCCGGTCGGCGAGAAATGCTACGGTAGGCGAGTGATGTCCTTGAGTGCTGTCGCACACCATCTGCCGAGCAATCAGTGTGTGAAAGTCTCGAAACACAACAGACTTTCTGTGTTGGCAGTGTCACGTTGTCGCATTTGTGGGCATTTCACAGTCAGAGTAGCCTTCCTTCAGACGGCACACAAGTCACCTACAGGAACTTGCCTGAACAATCTAAAGTGAGCAACGGGATCTTTACTGAGTGTTGACTTTGTAATGTGTTTTTGGTAAAGCTGTGCGAATAGCAGAATTTCAAGTGCGAAGCGAATTTGGATATTTATGTTCAAGTGCGAGTCGAATCAAATATTTTTCGAATAATTTTCGAATATTTCTTTGATAATACTATGTAGAAATCGACTGTTAAACATGGGCAAAGAATTAATTGCGTGACTAGTATCCAAAGTCCTGAAGAGCAGTCCAACGGAACTGTGCAACAGAAAGCTGAGCTAACTTCGCCGCAGTACATGGGTGTTAGCTTCGCCGTAGTACGTGGGTGTTTTGCGGCGAAGCGCACTTGCGGGAATGGGCCGCTTGTCACGAGACGTAACATATTTTTTCCCTTAATTACCAACTTCGAATAGTAAAAGTTCAGTGGAAATCAGATCGAATAGCAAACGCTATTCGGAAATTATTCGAAATTTCGAATATTTGCACACACCTAGTTTTCGATGATCACTTTCGCCACCTGCTTTTCTTTCTTGAGAAGGTTGAACGCATCAAACCACGCATCTACATACTTACTTGCTCGCTGCTTATGGTTTGCAGTGACAGTTGTTGGTCTTTAGTGATTAGCCAAGTATTTTTCTGCTGTTCAAGACTGCTGGCAAATAACAGTTTAAGCAAAGAATAGTATTACTATTAAAGCACTATTACAAACATACATTTACAACGAATTATCGGGCACAATAAAGCTATTTCTGTGTCATATTCACCTCGTTATAGCAAAGTTTGAGCATAGCATAGTGAACTATCATTGAGTCATATTTGAAAATAATTATACTTCCATGCCTCTAGCTTTTCCTTAAAGCCTCGTTTCATATTTCATATTTTCCTACAGCTGAAGGAACATAAGCGCATTCGTGAAGCTGGTGGCTTCATTACCTTCAACGGCGTCTGGAGGGTGGCCGGCGTCCTGGCGACGTCACGCGCACTGGGCGACTACCCACTCAAGGAGCGTCGTCTGCTGGTCGCCCAGCCAGATGTGCTCACCTTCGACTTGTCTGGAGGGAATGGTGGAGGCGCTGCCTGCGCCGTGCTCGCCTCGGACGGCCTCTGGGACGCACTGAGCAATGAGCAGGCAGCCTCGTTAGCGCTGCAGTACCTTGACGAACCCCTCTACGGGGCCCGAGAACTGGTTGTGCGGGCATTCAATGCGGGCTCCCTAGACAACATCACCGCCCTCATCATCGATTTGCGTGGCCGGTCGGCGAGAAATGCTACGGTAGGCGAGTGATGTCCTTGAGTGCTGTCGCACACCATCTGCCGAGCAATCAGTGTGTGAAAGTCTTGAAACACAACAGACTTTCTGTGTTGGCAGTGTCACGTTGTCGCATTTGTGGGCATTTCACAGTCAGAGTAGCCTTCCTTCAGACGGCACACAAGTCACCTACAGGAACTTGCCTGAACAATCTAAAGTGAGCAACGGGATCTTTACTGAGTGTTGACTTTGTGATGTGTTTTGGTAAAGCTGTGCGAATAGCAGAATTTCGAGTGCGAAGCGAATTTGGATATTTATGTTCAAGTGCGAGTCGAATCAAATATTTTTCGAATAATTTTCGAATATTTCTTTGATAATACTATGTAGAAATCGACTGTTAAACATGGACAAAGAATTAATTGCGTGACTAGTATCCAAAGTCCTGAAGAGCAGTCCAACGGAACTGTGCAACAGAAAGCTGAGCTAACTTCGCCGCAGTACATGGGTGTTAGCTTCGCCATAGTACGTGGGTGTTATGCGGCGAAGCGCACTTGCGGGAATGGGCCGCTTGTCACGAGACGTAACATATTTTTTCCTTTAATTACCAACTTCAAATAGTAAAAGTTCAGTGCAAATCAGATCGAATAGCAAACGCTATTCGAAAATTATTCGAAATTTCGAATATTTGCACACACCTAGTTTTCAATGATCACTTTCGCCACTTGCTTTTCTTTCTTTAGAAGGTTGAGCGCATCAAACCACGCATCTACATACTTACTTGCTCGCTGCTTATGGTTTGCAGTGACAGTTGTTGGTCTTTAGTGATTAGCGAAGTATTTTTCTGCTGTTCAAGACTTTGGCAGCTGTGTACATAATCCCTGAGTATTTATCTTCTTTGTACATACCTCTCACTGCTGTAAGAAATTTGTTTGGTGCATTTTTAATTGCATTACTGTGCAGCACAGATTTGATTAAATCCTGTGTCCCATCGTCAAGTCACGTGGCCACTGAATCTGCGTGTTTCAGTGTTTCTAGAATTGCTGACGCTTGAGTCCAAGCAACCATAGAAACGCTATACAACATATGCCATGTGTTTATCACTTCCGGATTGTTATGTTTTAGGATCATGACACATTATTTATTCTTGGGCAAGAAATGTTACCTTTCCTGTCCTTTCACGGAACTTAAAAAGTCCCTGAGACGGTTTCTCTTTGGCATTATGCCGCTGATTAGGCTATGTCACTGTGAAATCATTCACACGATAAATTAGCGTAGGAGAAGCACCTTGCGTGAGGCCACCATGGGCTCATTTCTATTGCCTTCCTTCTTACCACTGCTATTCCTCCTCAACTCGTTTGGATGTAGGGTGGAGGCTAGCGACGACTGCATCTCTCACGTTAGCCACTGTGCCGAGACCTCACTAGTGCTGGGGTGGCTAGAATACTGCCTGGGATGCAATTTGAGAAATGTGTTTGTGAAAACAGCGTGCAACTTGCCTGTCTGACCACTGGTACCAGCTGAAGTTTCAGTTTATTGGCTCAGTCTCCCTCTGTGGGGCTTCGTTCTATGGAGGCAAAGGATATGTGATGTTCTGTGTACATTATGTTGTAGCAAGCCAAGTGCTTCATTATATTGAGAATTTCGTTATGTTGAAGTTTACTCCTTTTGCAACTAGCTTCCCACTGTAAACTCCTTCATTCAACTTAAGTAACAGGTACTTGAACACCCCAGTTACCTTGTCACTTCTTTTTTGGGATACTTTTGAAAAGATGGAACAGTTTGTACGGATCCCCTAAGTTCGTCTTAAAGGGAGTCTGATTTGTGGGAATTAAGGAGTTAGTCTCCTCTCGAGCATAAAGTGACTGTGGCAACCACAGATCCCGGTATTGCTCGCATACTGAAAGCACAGTGTTCACTGCATCAATTCGCTGCTGCCGCTGTGCTCGCTGTTCGTCTTGCAAAAGCACACGATTTTGCTGCTGCACGTGTTGCCAGGCATTAGGTGTCCAGCCACGAGGTGTACTGCCCACAGCACGGTGAGATGCGATTCACAGTTTCTCACATTGATGCCTAGAGGGAAACGTGGTGCCACCATCTATGAGGGTTTCCTTTAACGGGTGTGGCATTGCGATGGGAATGACAGTATATGTGTCTGCTGGGCTTCCGTTGGCTGGTATCAAACATAGTTTGATCTTAAATGTGGCTACAGCTGCATAAATCACTCATTCCTAGCATGAAACCCCATAAACTGATCTCGTTCACCGGTACTGAATGTTACAATAGAAAGATACCCACCTCCGGAGCATAACCAAGCAGTGAAAGTAAGAAACACATGACAGGCGATCGCAGGATGAACATCAACGTCGCGCGTCTGCCAACTTTACCTGCCAGTCGCTGCCTTTGCAAAACGCAACACACAATCAGGGCTTCTCAGAACTAAATAAAACTTCTTTTTTTTGTAACGTTAAGCAGCAATACGTCTTTATGTGCTCCTTTAGTACAAAATTAACCATTCTGATGTGCAGAACGTTTCCTAGCTGGACACAGCGTCCAAGCACTTCATGAAAGATCCCGATCCAAATACAACGCATCCCAGCGTTCAGACGTCTGCAACAGCTTGTAGCTCCAGCTTTCCCTCTAGGTAATACTAAGAAATTCAACTTTGTCCGCAGGCCGCAAGCGGCCCACTGGTCTTTTCTTACCTGCCTGTCATGCACATTACTGTTTTGGGCCCATCAGTATCGGCATCAACATCATAGTCATTCTGAAAATCATTATCGATGTGGTTTTCAAATGCTGACGCCAATCCCCTTCAGAAATGAGTCCCATATATGCAATATTTGGTGAATGCCTTTCTTTCAAATGAAGTTTTGTTCCGACTCTTTCCTTCCTTAAAGGGTCCCTAAACCGCCCAGAGGTCAAAATTTAGTTGTGGTGTTTCTTTTGTGCCGGTGTCCGCAACAAACACGTAGCCGCAAGAATTTTTCGAAACGGTGCCGAAATAGCGGAGTTACACGCGTTTGATTATTAAAACGCGGCGCTTGCTTGTTTCGCTCTCTCCTGCGCCGCACCGGCTGCTTGCCGGTGCCACCTCCTCGCAGAGTGCTCCTCCAAATGTCACGTGACATACATCTCCGATGACGCACAGTCCACTTCCGGTTGACACGCCTCCGCCAGGCTCTTGTGTTTGCGTAAAAGTATTTTGTTGGTGCTGTGCCAACGCTCTGTGCTAGCGCTATCCATCGTGTTCTGACAGTTTCTGCAGTTTCTAGTCGGCTGTACCTGACTTGCACTTGCGTAGCGTAGCGCAATTATGAATTCACAAGCGTGCACACGTGAACACCACGCGAACGACACACGACGAGGAAAAACAAACAGGCAGGGAGCGCGTGCATTTGCTAGGAGACTAACCGGAAGTCGAAGTTCTCCTCCTACCAATCAGCGGAGCACAGACTCTTCTGACGTCACCAAAAACCACAATGTCGTCCCAGCTAATTTCGGTATGCCGGAAATGGCTGGCGAGGCACACGGGGTTGTTTTTCAAGTTTGTGGCATGGCTGCGGTGCGTAGCGCTGCCGCATTTGACATCGTTCGTCGTTGCGCCATTCTCAACATGATGCGCGTGTTCACTTGAAATGTTCAAAAAAATGTCGGCGGTGGTTTAGGGGCCCTTTAACTTCTTCTGCACCAACCTCACTTTTGTCTTCGCCCTTTGCGGGACTAAATTTTGCAACTGCGGCCCGCTACTCAAGTCGAATTTGAGGTCCCTGCTCTGGGGTGATTCATGGTGCTCAAGAAAACAAACCTCAACATCAGCACTGGTAGGGCAGCTTATTTGAAGATGAACACATGCAGAAAGTATGACTTGCTCTCCACCAGAAGTTCCCATGTGTACCAGTAAATTGGGATTGCATGCTACCCTCTTTCTGTTACTGCATTTGTCTATGTACTCGCGTAATTTGCACTTTTATTTTTTTCGGGAATCTAGGCACTTAGGAAAGGGGTGCAGAAATTTTGCAAACATGTACGAAATAATTAATGTGTAAATATTCCTCACACAAAACATACACTAAAGGGAATATATCTAGTATCATTGCAAAAACGAAAGTGCTTGGTTATTTTAGTGACCGAAATAATAATAAGCCAGATTTGGTCATCGTCTACTCAAAATCACTAGCCAAGAAGCCCAACTCCGAGTCATCATTGCAAACGCCCTTTAAAATACCAGTATATCAATCATGACTCTGATACAGGTTGAGTGTTTAATTAGTATGGGCTCCATCGCATGGCGTAGATGAAGAGGCAAGGGTGGCGCACTGGAGCCACGGTTGGGGCTGCTATGCCCTATAAAACCTCTTATCCAAATATATTTGAACTCCGATAGCTGTATTCTGGTGCATTCTATGCGCACTTTCTCACAACACAAGAGAACGGAAAGGTGTAGAAAGGCTGTGAGTGCACATGCTTCCATGGCGTGGCAGTCCAAAGTCTGCCTGCTTATGTGCGTGCACGCTGGTGAGCTGGATCAGGCAACAACAGTAGCGCAAAGTATACAAGTCAATTTCGTTTTTTTTTTTTTTTTTGGGGGGGGGGGGGGGGGGAGCTGGCAAAACACTTAGGAGTGCGCATATTATGCTTGGTGACAGATTATGCTAGCAAATGCGGTAAATAAAACTCCCATGCCTGCACAGAGGACACAGCACAGTGGCAGTATGAGCTAGTTTTTGCTCTGTATTCTCTCAATTTGTCTTATTTTATTGCTGCTTCTCTACCGCCTCTTCTTCCTCTTCCACTGTCTCTTTCTGCTTCCTCTTCTCCTTCGTCATTGCCTTCAAACTCATTGTCCTTTCTTATTCCTTATTCTTCACATTTTCATCGTCTTTTTCCTTTCTTATTCTCATACCCATTGCCTTCTTCCTCCTCTTCAGCATCGTCATTTCCTGTCTATTGTCCTTTTTTTCCCACATCGTCACACCCCCCCCCTTTTATTTATTTCGCCTTCTGTCGGTGATACTACATTCAGTGACTGACAAATACGTGATCTCCTGCATTCAAATCACATGCATGGAGTGTGCCTTTTCTTTTTTTTTTCCTAATTGAAACTGACAGCGGGGTTAGGAACACTGCCGGTAGCAGCGGACACCCTCGCCACCCATTCGGCCATTGTAATGATCCCATAACAGCTTACGCTGCAAAACAAATCAAGATGTGTTCTTACTAATTACGGACAGCATTTGCTCACAACTAACTTGAATAAAATTGCCCATGGCATCAGTTGGGTAGCTAGCCAGCTTGATCACCTGAGTGACATTGCTCACACAATGTGAATGGATGGGGGCAGCTAAAAATTAGCAGCACTGCTGCTATCTCTAGCTTTGTGCATACTTAAAACATTATAAATTACTGCACTTTATGCAGAGCACCTCGGTGGTCCGTTAAGGATCTGAAGGGCTCACACTACCAGCTCAACGAGTTTATACAAATTTTTGAAAACCACTTCAGGGTTGCCTGATGCTCTTAAGTACAACTATCCAACTTTCCTAGCAACATACATTATTGAAGTATCTTTTTTATTTAAGGACATCTTTTGCAAGGCTTCAGAATATTGCCCCTGTGAACTAGGCACGGCCCACATTGTTCTGAATATTGCAGGAGTACAGAGCTGATTGTTGGGAGAGTTGGTGATTGCAAATTTTATGCTGAAGAATACAAAGCATGTCCCTTGTATTTCCTTACTGTGTTATGTTCCTGTTCTTTCACACTGTTCCAGAGGTGAGCAGGGATGCATTTTTCAGAGGGGATCCTAGTGAGCTTGATATTTTACGAGAATAATTACAGTACTGTTAATATGTGCTGACAGTCCATGCTCTTTACTGCTTCTTTTCCCGAGAGTGCTCGTCCCCCTGTAGGGGTCTTGGTGGCGTGACAACTGCATTTATAAATGTATTGTAAACGAGCTCTTCTGAATGATAGCAAAAAGAAAAAAAAATGTATTTGCCACATGTACTTCTAAGCCTCCTACAACACAGCCGTTTTGTTTTGTTCTTTTCTTGCTTCACTTTTCTCTATACTTTTGAGGCTGTTCCTAATGAATGTACCAAAGTCGTTAACTCATGCCACCCTATTCTCTACTGCACAGCCAACGTACATTGTCCACACTTCCTGATTACGCAGTTCTGGACTGTGTGCCCTCCTGTAGTTAATCATTTTTAACACTGTTTTGTCTACTTAGCCTCTTCAAATTTTTGGGCCGTCTACACTCACTCGCTTGCCTAATTTATTGACCAGTAGAAAAAAAGCTTGTTGACGTTCATCCTTCTAGTCACAGTTGCTTTCGTCTTTACATTTAGACTGTAGGTTTATTTATTGTATACTTAGGTCATACTCTTTTTTTTTTCATCTCATTTCAATCAAAAGATCTGTATGCCTTGTCCAAGTCATACATTGCATATGGGCTGCAGGTTTTTGCTCACTCATGGCACTAGCACTACGGAAATACCACTCCCGTGGAACTTTTTTCTAGCATTCTGATTTTGGGAGACAGCATGATGCTGTGTGCTCGATTTCTGTCTGTTTTTGTTGAGGTCCTCGGCTGGTAAGACACGCATGTTGTGCTGGTAGTTCCACGTTCACGGAGGACACCGCTGCGGTGGCACAGTGTTTATGGTGATCAACAGCTGACTGGAAAGGCGCAGCTTTGATCCCGGCCGTGACAGTTGAATTTTCGATGGAGACGAAGATGCTAGAGGCCCATGTACAGTGCGATGCCGGCGCACGCTAAAGAACCCCAAAATCTCCGAAGCCCTCCACTACGGTGTGCCTCATGTCGTGGTTGGCAAGTAAGACTGTAGCATTTATTATGTAACTAGCTGATTACAGTTACCAGTTAGGGCCCTCAGTTCCTGGACAAGCACATGAAGAAGGTCACACGTGCAAAGTGCTAGTTATTTGCTGTTGAGTAAGGAAGCCTTGCCTTTAGGCAAACCATAAATTTACTTTGTCATCTTAGACAAAGGAAGTCATTGTTTCGCTAATCTCGATACGTATTTCTTCAAAAAGATGCACGACGCTGTAGCCATTATGCTTTACCCTAGATGCATCCGCAATGTGGTGTTCTTATTTTTATCATTAATTTCAATGCGATCAAGGTGCAAACCCGTTTTTTTTCGTATGTGTGTACATGTATCAAACTATGTAGAGAGCTTTGTTGACGAACAATTGCTACAAAGCTGAAAATTCTATTTTATTTCAGTTGATATTTAACAGTCATTTCTGTATAACATGTTTCTGTACAACCCTCCTATATGACCTAACATCTGTGCAAACATACTCTATACTCTTTTACCTGTTTTCAATATGTGATTACCAGTGGAAAGAAATGTAGACTGGAGGGTGCTCGTGGCTGAATATGTCAGAAAGGTGCAGACTTTTCCATGCAACATGGTGCTCATAAGATGTCTGTGTTTATGAGCTTGCTTGCTTGGGCTGTGTTACCCTAGTTTTACTGACATGTATGTGAGACTGTGGACTGCCATTTCCATTCTGCCAATGAGCCAATTTCTCTAGCCTCCTGGCAAATTTTTCCAATTTGCCATGCACTCGCCACAACAGACTTGGCAACTAACATAATGTTAATTAGGAATTTGTAAAATGCATGACCTGTTGAACTTATTAAGATTGTGTTCGTTTGAGTGTTGGTACCTGGAGTGTTTCAGCATGTATGTTCAAGTCAGTATCACGGTTCAGTGCGTTGGAGATAATATTTACTGTGCCGACTTGATGTGTGCACTGTTTCGCAAACCATTATAAATCCTTGTCTCCAGACCCACCACGGTGGTCTAGTGGCTGTGGCATTCTGCTGCTGATCCAAATGTCGCAGGATCAAATCCCAACCATGGCAGCCACATTTCATTCGAGGCTGATTGCTAGAGGGCCACATACTGTGCATCGTCAGTGCACGTTAAAGAACCCCTGGTGGTAGAAATTACTGGGCTCCTCTGCTACGGCATATCATAATCATGTCTTGGTTTCGGGACATAAAACCCCAGGAATTAATTAATTAAATGTAAGCCTGGAAATTTTCGAGCTAAATCTGGAGCTTTGTACCCAAGACAAGTCTGTATTTTTTGCCCTTTCTTTGTCTGCCTGCTTATATGGCTGTTAAGCTGCATCATCATCTGTGGTAGGGTAAATGCCGTATCGTAGTGAACAGCACCAACAGCAGGTGGCCGCAACCACATAGCTTCATGTCACTGCTCTGCAGACTGTACCTTGCCGCTTGCCTTCCACTGGTGAAAGCAGTGTGCTCTACGCATGTGCCGGTATTTGCAGTGCTATTTACACGTCATTTTTATTGCTGAAAACGGTTGGCATGCTAGTCATTGTCACGTCGCCCTGGGCCACTACCTGTGTGGAGCCCGTGTTTGTTGAGTGTTGTCGGTGGCCACGTACGCGTGATAGCCTGTGTTATGCGAGTCTCGGCGCAGAGTGAAGCAGCTCTGACTGTTTGCATTTAATAGGATTTAAAAATAATGATGCTCTCTCTCCAATGAATGCCAGAATTGTGTTGCTGTGCTTTAATGTGTTCATTGCTTAGCCTGGCGTCAGTAATTTTACCATCGTTGAGAACAGTGCAGTAAAGCATTGATCTAGACAGCTGCTGCAAGAGCGAAAAGAATTGGAGGATTCAACAATGTGCAGCTTTAGATACAAATATATGTAATGTCGAATAGGCTCTCTAGCTCCTGCCTGTATGTATTGTTTGATTGTCCGTCCAGTTCTGGCTCTTTGCACTTCTAGACAGCTGAGCTAGTTGGTTTTGATGCATGTTACTGGTGAAGGGGGACACCGATTACAGAGAAGCACGCACAGAAAAGCACTCTCCGACCCGTGTCCCAGTTTGCCAGCAATATGTATGTATCTTTGCAGTTGGCTTCTCGTATTCGTACCTTGTTCAGAGGACTTATTCCCATGCACAATGGTGTATAAATGCCGCAGATTCACTGGAAAATGAGAAGTATAGTAATACGGGATTCAAACATGTAAGCTCAAATTGGTGATGAACTGAAGGGACAACACCATCATGTTTTGCCGGTAGTCCTCACTTTCAAGGTACATTGGTAGCTAGCCAACAAAATCAGCTTTATTTCTGTTGTATATGCCTTACGGTGCTCTAAAAGAGTGTTGCAAACTGCCTTGATGACCATTGTTAAGGCCATTGTTAGCATGTGGAACTGTCAACCTGTTGCTGTTTTGTTGTTTGAGCACTGTTGCACTTTGCTTTCCACTTGCAAACTATTTTAATTGATACATTCTCAGCGGAGTGATAACTAAGCACCCTTCCATGCTCTACCTTGGCAGTTCTCAGTGCAGTGCAGCAAAAACTGTAGGCCGTTTCAGTTAACTAGTAGAAAAAGAAAAGCAAAAAAAGGCCTTTTTCACTGTCTGCCTTTGATCGCCCATTGTGCAGCGTTTCCTGAATGGAAGCTTAACAGAGTCCTGCCACGGTGATCTAGTTACTGTGGCACTCCGCTGGTGATCCTGAGGTCGCGGGATCGAATCCCAGTCACGGCAGCTGCATTTCAGTGGAGGTGAAATACAGTAGAACCTCGTTATAACGAACCTGGATATAACGAACTATCAGATATAACGAAGCAATCGCAATTCCCCTTGAATTTCCTATAGATGAAATTGATATTGGTTATAACAAACTAATGGTTATAACAAAGTAATTACCACTCCCCTTCAACTTCGTTATAACAAGGTTTCACTGTACTAGAGGCCCGTGTACTGTGCAATGTCGGTGCACTTTAAAGAACCCCAGGTGGTCGAAACTACCGGAGTCCGCCACTATGGTGTCGTTGTGGGATTTAGAACCCCAGAAATTAATATATTATTATCATGAAAGCTAGACAGAAGGAGTAGTAGCACACAATGGGAAAGTCCTCCCCTCTTGTTAATAAGTGTAGTTGCTTATTAACAATGAACTGATGCGAGCCCTACTGCGCAGAATTGTTGAGGTAGAGTATGGCTGTTCTTGCATAATGCTCATGTGTCACAATCGAGCACCACAACAGTTGTTCTGTACTGAACAGACGTATGGAAATGTTTGTTTTAGTGATGAACTGTTTCTAAGAGAGGTAGCACTCGCTCATGACAAGTGAAAGTATTATGCCGGCCACTCACCCTGTGTGTTGTATTCTCAGATGTGGTGCTTGACTTGGCGTCACGTTAACATGGTTTGTTCAGTGCTGGCTTTTCGAAGTGAAAAAGCTGATTCCATCCATGTTCTCACTTGTGAGTTGTGAATGCAATAACAAGTTTTGAAAAACCTTCTGTCCTTGTGCTGTTTTCATTATGCACACACTCTTGACACCTGCACAGCACACTAGTGTTTATAGCAAGATTGGTCTGTACATGTGGAAGCTGGCTTCACCTCACTCCTATAACCATGGTGGCACAGTGTCTGCAGTATTCCAGAATGGGGTGAATAGCGAATCCCCGTTTATAATACACTGCGGTTGAAAGTACGTACATAGTCAGCTTAAGGGGGGACATGGTGCCTGGAGCTGTCTTGTTTAAACGCTGATTGAATTCAGTGTAAAAGAACCTATATATATGTGTGTTTTCTTGTACCAATTCTAAAGGTGCAATTATGTTTTTGATCATTCAAATAGTTATTGAGATAATGAGATGTTAATTACTATTGTTTGGTGAGACAATAGATAAACGAATAGTGGCCACAGAGCCATTTATAATGTATGAGTGGAAAGCAGAATGTGCGAGGATTGAAATGCTGCAAGTAGTTTTCAAATTAAACAACAATTAGAAATCTAGCAGCCTTTTGCAGTTCAGTGGTTTTAGCATAGCTATTATTGAACAAGAACAAAGGTAAATAAAAGAGCTACTGGGAGAAAAAAACAAAAATCTGCTTGCAGCACTTCATGCTCCATACATTAATCTTCAGATCGCAAAACAAATTACAGCTGTATCTCTTCTACAGTGAGAAATTGCTGTACTAAACAAGCAGAGTAAGTGAAAGCATGTTCTGAGAAAAAGCAAGAAAACAAATAAAGCTCATTTTGAACCAAATGTAATACAAAGTATTGAAATATAGTTGACAGGTGATTTGTGGCTATTGGGGATATAACTTTGATACCTACTGCTGTTACATACATAGCTCAGCAGCAATTTGGCATGAAAACAGCCCATTTTTCTTGCTTTTTGATAGCCAAAATATAGCTTGCCTTGGGGATATAAACTGCTATTGTGGCTGAAATATCAGTCCGAGATATGAGAAATTTGGTCAGCATCTGCAGCACTGGCTGTATGTTGCAAAAATGCCACTTTCAAAAAATCTATTTTTTTCATGAAGTTTTGTCTCTAAGAGCAGTGTGCCCCCTTAAAACCCAAAATGTAGAATACTACTGAAAAGCTTGTCCTGACCAGATAAGGTGCTGTCAAACTACAATTTCATGTCCATATACTCTATCCCACTCATGAATTTGACAAATGGCAATGACTATGACAAATCCTAGATATCAGCACAGACATGAAGCCTGCTGACCTATCAACCCCTTGACACACGTAGCTTCTTTCGTCTTCTGGCGCAAATTTCATGTTAAAGGGACACTGAAGGAAAAAAGCTTTTTTTATTAAAATGGTGGGTGAGTACTTGAGAACATCTGAAACATCAATAGTGTGTACACCACCACTTTTCTCACTGAGAAGTTGACGTAAATGCAGGACAAAGTTTGTGCCACGTGCAGGATATTCTGCATGGCACAGTTATGTACGCAGCCGAGCTAGATAAGACATCAGAGAGACCGGCATCATAGATAGAAGGACCATTGACGCACCCTTACAATAGCCAAACCCTCCTTCTCTCCTGCCTGCTCCTGCCTTTTGCACACCTGGCTTAACTGTCGGACAGTAAAGAGAGAAAAAGGCGAATCCACGTCAATGGAATTTGTTAGGCGGGCAGTTTGAATAATTCTAATGCCATGCTGGCAACTCAAATACAATCTTTGTTGAAGCTAGCCATTTTGAAACAAGCACAACTTTTCTTGATTGCCATTTCAACAGTGCACACTGTTCATTGATCAGTTTGTTTTGCTGTGGAGTACCCAGTATACCTCCCTGTGAAATTCTAGCAGGAAAAGCTCTGTGCTATGGTTTGAAGCATTGGTAGCTCTGCTTTTTAGACGAGGCTGTGGACTTGCTGCATTCCTTCATGCAATATCCGTACCTGTCGCAGTTTTAAATGTTCCAGTGTACAGACATTGACACGTGAGCAGAATTCAGGAGAATTTTATTTTTTACTGGAACATGCAATCCAAGCAGACTGAAACTACTACAACGGTCCTAATTGTGCAACCTCGTGTAACGAATATCTTGCAGCTAGACGTGCAAAGAGCATAAGTTCTGTAAACGTCTCCTAGGTAATGTTTCCATAGCTGAGCTTTCAGACTTGTATTGCCAAGTCTGGTAGTGGTCTTACTCTAATTCAGACATGCCGGAGAAGACATGTCGAAGAGGCAACTGCTGTGCAGTATGCAGGCAAAAAGTTCACATTTTCGAAAAAGCAGAGAAGGGGGTGCCTCCAGTGACATCATTTGTAGAAAGAAGAGCAGGCGCTCTGCAGCTGTGTTTGAAACCAAATTGCAAATTCCTTGGTATATGCAGTGCAACAATCATTGGCTCAGGTGTTCACAGGCTTCTCCATGACTGATCGGTGCTGGCACCGTTTTCTGACTAGTACTATTGAAAAGTTGCAAGGTCCCTTTACAGGGGCGTAGCCAGAATTTTATTTCGGGAGGAGCCCGAGCCCCCGCTTTTGTACATGTGTGTGTGTGTTTGTATGCACATACGTATATGTGCACATACAAACTTCAAAAATTTTGGGGTGGGTTTGAACTCCGCCGCCAACCCCCCTTCTGGATACGCCTGCACCCCTTTAAGTTTGCAAGCTGCTGTGTGCACGCACCCTTATAGCCTGCCTTCATCTCTTATTTACCGTATTTGAAAACTGCTGCCAGCTGGTCCACATTTTATTATTATTATGATTATTATTAGTTAGATGCGAGAAACATGGGAATGTTGGCTGGGTCAGTTATACTCCCTCTCCAGCTAAGCTGGCGGGGCCACGCATTGTACTCCAATTAATGGTCAACTAGAAATTTACGCTACATCCTAACAGCAGGTTCTTGGCACCGTGCAATCAGCCAAAAGTAGAGAACCTGATCAAAAATTTTGCTCCTTCGGTTCTGTAGGTGCCATAAGTATGGCCACACACAGTTTAGAAGCACATAAAAGCGTGCCTGCACAGGAAAACAAAGTCAAATGTCTCATGCCATGGTGCAAAAGCAGAATGAACTCTCTGTTAGTGCAGACTAGGGCATTTTCTGGTGGAGCTGCAGCAAGAGGATTCATCAATGGGTGAATATGACATTTCACTATGAAAGGCCAATGTCTGGATGGAAAGCAGTAATTATAGGAGGGAAACATTGCTTTTGATCTTTTTTTTTTTCGGTTATTGCGGACATCATAAATCGTTAGGGCTGAGTAAATTTTTTTTTCTATTGTTACTTTTCATGCTGTCCAATCTGCGGCACCTCCCACATATATTTCAGTGAACTGTATGCTCAATGTGCATATACTATGCGAAAGAAATGAACTCTCTGCCTCCCCTTGTTTTGACATTTAGACAGACCTCGTAATTTCAATTCCTGGGGAAATCCCTGGAATAGGCCGACTTCTATATACCCTGTCCCCATCACTCTATGAATGCTCGCACAGCTAACATAACAAAGCAGTTCCTTTTTTCTCGGACCAATAATGTTATAGAGTGTTTAAACTACACATACTTCTTTCTTCAGTAGCAGCTACTCTTATGAACAAAGGCCCCTACCGCATTATTCATGTTCACTGTAATGCAGTCGTCATGTTGTCAGCACACCGTGTGCCACTAGGAGGTGAAGATCCACACAGGCATCAGGTTGTGGTCAACGTCACGAATTAGGAAGGTTCTAGGCATTGCAGGGTCGTCATTGTACATACATCTTTCAGAGGGTACATGCTACTTGACCATTCTCAAGTAGGCAACTCTAAAAGTCTGTGGCCAAATGAGCTTGGCTGCTCGCACAGTGGTCTGCACAAATTCATCTGTAATGCCCAACACCTGAAAGGGCAATGGCAGAAACGTACTGCTGTGAACTTGCTGCACATATAGCAAGGCCAATGAGAGCTGTATGTCTACTACAGAACTATGTCACAATTTTACAGAATCTTTATAAACTTATTTTTAATATGGTACTGTTTAGTATTGCAAGGGTGACTGAAACAATATTTTTCATTGCTGTACCTACTGGTTAGTGGGATGAACACTTTGCACCACTGCACCAGAGAGACCGACTTCTTCCCGTTAGATTTCCACAGCAAGCATTTGTAGCACGTCTCGCGATAACCTTCGTAGTGCACTCTGTTGCTGTGAAAAATATTCCACAGTGCCTTGCACTCGCCAAGCACATCCAAACAAAGTTACTGCCCTAACTGCATCGTCAGAAGGTATGCAGAAGCTTCGAAAAAGAAAAGCCCTTAGAGTTTTATTTTTACTTCCATGCGTAATAAAGGGACTGTACAGAGCGAATGCAGCAGAGCAGGCTTGCTATACTTGCCAAGGCGGTGTTGTGTTGCTTGTCAGACACCCTCCGGTGCCAAGCAGAATAACTGAAAGGAACATCCTTTTTCCCCCTCCTTTAGGATCCAGAAGCAGCGATCCAATTTGTTGTTTGTGCAGTTGTAACTTTTTTTTGTGTGTGCCCACTGTGTCAACAGCACCCGAACATGCACTACAATAATGGAACCGTAGCAAAATAACCCTTGCAGCAGTGTTTCATATAAAAACCGTGCCCCGTAGACTTGCATTTTGTACAATATTACACATCAAGCTCCCATGTCTGCTTCATAGCACACCAGCATCTTTTAGTTACGTTTATAACTTCTGAGCAAAGTTGCCCAGACAATTACAGTTTCAGTGGTTCCCAGTTGCCGTGGCCTTTTGCTTGCAGTTTACCTAGCCACACTGCATACCAGAGCTCCCAAAACATTTCAGTTTCTGAAAAAAATTACCTTTCATGCCTTTTAAATGGTGATGAACGGCATTTTCTGGTGTAAGGGCCAAGTATGGCCAGATAGCGCCATGATACTTAGCAATAAATGGCACTGTATATACAACTGTAGAATGAAGTATGGTGCCTTCAAAATTTTTGCACTGTTGCATAAGCAAATGACATTAGCTGCGATGGGCATCAAAGAATGTTTATGTTGTCACAAAAGCTGCATGAGACAAGCTTTTGCTCTTACACCAAAGATGAATACACATTTCCTTGGGAAAGTATTTATACGAGCTTGGCATGGTTGCTGCATTTAAAGGTCAAAAACGTGGCACACAGAACACCTTCAAAATGAATGGCAAGTCAGTGGCTGAGCAAAAAGTGCAGTATTTATTGGCAATTTAGATTTTCTGGAAGGCAGCGATGTCAACCGACTGGACGTGGTCCTTGAAGTTCTCAATCTCTTCGATGAGCCAGTCAATGCTGACCTTCTCGTCTTCAACGACGCAAACTATCTGCAGCTTGTGGATGCCGTACGCGAGAGGTACCAGCTTGGATGTGCCCCACATGTGACCATCGCAGGTGACCGTGCGCACCAGTCGCTCCAGCTCCTTCATGTCAGTCTCGTCGTCCCAGGGCTTCACGTCCAACACCACACTTGACTTGGCAACAACACCGGGTTTTTTGGACTTCTTCTCAGCATACGCCTGCACCAGTGAAAGCAATTGTTGCACGACACTTGTCAAGTCTTAGAAGGCCGAAGCAGTGACAGTGTACTCGTCAAAAGGCCCCAACCAAGTGACAGCTTTGGAACCACATGTCCCTCTGCCACTGCAGCTGGAACACAAACCACTATTTCTTGCAGCTTGGAAATATACTACTGTAAGCGATATATTTGTTGTTTTTCTCAGCATGAGAGCGAGTACTAATAAAGAAAACACTTTACACTCTCACTGCTAAGTAAATGTTCAGCGCGTTAAAGCAGTGTCCACGGCTATTTGAAGTACATTGCGGCTGTTAATCTAAAGATTGATGGCCAAACAATTGCCATGACTCACTTTAGTATGTTATGTCTACGTTCACCCTTTGCACATCAGTGCTTGCTGGCACAAAAGCAGCAACAGTGAGGTTCATCGGCACACGCCCCCTGCAAGAACTACGGGCCATCACGTAGCAAGTTCTGATGTCTGCCTAACTGTAGTTATATAACCACGTAACTGGACCTGCACTTTTGGGCTACGGTGATACCATAACCACAGCACACAGTATAACGTAGACGCGGTAATAGATCAGTGCCCATACATACAAACAAGCGGCAGGCAAACTCGAAGACGCTTGCTAACTGTGGAGAACAGTTACAGCCAGATGGTTACATCCAGCAGTTCCAACTGCATTACCAAACACGCTCGACAGGAACGCCAGATCCTGCCGCATGCGCCACCAACGTGATTCGAGCGACGTGCGCGAGCAAGCACACCTAAGTCAGACAAGCGTGTTGGAAGCACAGAGGTTGAAGGAAACCTCTGTCGCTTGTCTGCGGTAAAGAGGTCGCTTGTCTGAGGTAAGGAGCGTCGTTGACAACGCACCTTGAGCCTCTCCTGACGAGCCTTCTCGGCCTCCTCGTCAACCTCGTCGTCCGAGCCGAACAGGTCGACGTCGTCATCGTCGTCGGCCGCGGCAGCCGCCTTGGCAGCCGCGGGAGCGCTTTTCTGGCCCGGGAATGCGGACCGCTCGGACTGCGAATAGGAACCGATGTGCCGGTACCAGCGGGCCGCGTGCGGGAACTTGGCGGCTGACGGGGCACCGCTCAGCGCGCCGTACGTGCTGACATCGGCCTGCGACGGCTGGTAGCCCTCGATGTAGCTCCTCTGCTCGAGGTAGTCATTCAGCTTTCCCACGCCGGCGTCAGTCTTCAGGTCACCGAAAGCCATTTTGTCTTCAATTTTTAGAACACGTTGTCCACAACCGTTTACACCGGTGCGCAGCCAGCAAAAGAGGGCAAGGCTTGCGTGAGCACAAACTCGTCGTCGAAACTGCTGGAGAAGCGACTCTGGGGGCGCTGTATTCCTTGCCCTAAAAATAGTATAAAATGTTAGCAAATGTGCACGTTTCGCATACAGTCATAGCTACTAGGGTATATAATTGTAACCTATAACAGGTAACCTAATTTTACTGGTTATAAGGAGAAATACAACAAAAGAAACTTCGACAACGTCAATATTTGCCGTGGCTGCGCGCTTATAGAGATGATTCTTTGTATATTGTAATAGTTTAGGCACGCACAAGTGAAATGCAGAGGTAATCGCGATTTTTTAGAGACTCCTCGAGTTGTCCGCGCAATCTATTAGTTTTGTTTCGGTTTCTTTGACCTTCGCCACCTCCGCCACCACTTCCGTGGGCGCTGCAGTGTATTCCGTCTTGCAGGTTTCGCTTTTCGACTTGGGAACAAGTGGAAGATTGTCGGTGCGGTCATGGCTTCACGAAGCGCTCTGCGGATCTTCGTTGGGAATCTGCCGTGGACGATCGGCAGGAGTAAGTGACATCGGCTTTCGCTGAAATCCTCGCGTGCTTTCCCACCGGCTCATCGCACTACGCGCCTGGTCCGCGAACACGTGCTCTCGGGCCGCAGCCGACATGCCTTCTTTCCCCGTCTCCTAACGCTTCTGCTGGGAATGAATTTACCGCGTCATTTGCGTCGGCTTTAAATGTGTTTGGAACCTGCGTCATTACGCAATAGACACGACTAAAGATCCAAACTGTACTCAGTGCGTTACCGCTGATTGTGATGACCTGCAGCGCGTACCCACATCAGCTCTAACTACTGCAGCGGCTGCAGTGATTGCATTTCGGTCGAACAGTGCGTGGTTGGATCGGTTAGGTCACATTTTGGTTTGATATCTTTGAAAGTGCCTCTCTTCGGCGCACGTGATGGTTACAAAGCGTGGGGTCATGTTTGTCATCCCTGTGCAATGAACGACCCCGTAGTACAAGTGCACATCGTAGCTAGGGTGGCCGTGGCATGGTAGCACAAATGTTGGAAAGAGGCGGCGCCGATACAACTTTTAACAGTTGGCTGTACAGACCGTGTACGGTTACAATACGAAGTGTTCATTGGAAATGGTAGGAATGCTGTTGCGTGTGCTAGTTACAAATGCTCGCTGTGCCATTGTTTTGGTTGTGAATGATTGACTAGGTCGATTTCTCGTTAAAAGCAGAAATGTGAAGCCAATACAATTATGGGTGCATCCCCTCCCTGTAGAATGAATCAGGAAATTGTTCTGCTTGTAACAATTATATCCGCCACTCCGGTGTGCTTTCATTAGTGAAAGTTTAGAAAAGTGAAAAATATCACGGGCGGACACGGGAAGGAAGTGTAATAATTAAAGGGACTGTCTGTGCAAGTGGTTTGAGTAACTAGTTCAACAAAAATGTCAGACTCTGTCAAGCACTAAACAGTTCCAAGTGAGAATGCTGTGTCGTGTGCAGAACTTTATGTTGACGTGAAAGATCGCTGAAAATACTTTAGAAAGTGGTCCAGCTGCAGGTGGCAGCAACACAACAGAGACGCCCAGTGGAAGCATAACTTGGAGTTGCAGAACATGTTGAATAAAGAACACTTCAACTTTCTCCTAGTAGGTTGCACTCACTCACCAGCACACTTGCATGCTACCCTGTGTACTATAGCGGGTCAGAGCCCCTCAAGCTGTTCTAACAGACCTCCCCGTGATGTTCTCTTGTTGAGGAATAAAGTTTCAATAAAGAGAACGACTAAATACTAATGTGACCAAGTACGGTCTATCCCTCTACAGTCTAAGTCTTAAAGCTGAAGTACTTCTTTTGCTTATGTATGTGCACATGTGAAACATTAACAGTTGTAGTGTTAATTTAGATTGACAGCACACTGCAGCAGCAGTATTCAGC
Organism: Hyalomma asiaticum; assembly: GCA_013339685.2. Classification (NCBI taxonomy): domain Eukaryota; kingdom Metazoa; phylum Arthropoda; class Arachnida; order Ixodida; family Ixodidae; genus Hyalomma; species Hyalomma asiaticum. Next base: position 53,340,001 of record CM023482.1, read on the forward strand.
AATCTCTGTAGCATGAATTAACTTCATGTATACCAAATCATTACTAATTATGCTGTAACCTTATATTTTTCTTTTTCTGTGCTGCAGACAACCATTGCCACAGACAAACACATTATTAAATGTCCCGACTCCTTCAGTTATTATGACAACCTTGCAATAAATGGTGTCTCTGACAAGCACTGTACAGATAGGTACCTTTGCTCTTCAACAATTGTGCACATTACTTCCGCATCACAGCCATATGGACACCTTCCATCAAAAGGTCTTTGCAAGTTGCGGGTGGCCTTGCCGTCAATTAGGCTACCTTCAATTCCTCTTGCCTCAAGAAGCATAAATCTTCATGATACTATAGTTCTCATCCCTCCTCATCGCATCACCAGGCCATTGTAGTGTGCCCTCACAAAATCCCTTCGATGAGTGGCTGTTTATTTCATTGTGACTCCAATTGTATCCACCTCCGCCATTCCTTTAAATGAAATTTCTCTCCTTTCTGTAGCTGTTGGCGGGACTTGTGGCTGTCAACAGCACTGTGAATGACTGAGTCTCGCATTCCATTCCTGGCTGCAGTAGGTGTATTCTGATAGAGGTGTAATGCAAAAAACGTCAGCATATATACCGTGTGTGCTGTTTGCGCACAGAACAACCTTAAATTTTACTGAAACTGTTGTGGAGTCCCCCAATGTGGCATACCTCTGACTAATGTGCTAGTTTTTCCACTTGAAATCTCGAGATATAATAATGCCCTTCCTTGTAAGATAATTTTTCTGGCCGCCACATCTGCCGTGGATGTACAGTGATTATGGTGCTCAGGTGCTGGCCCCAAAGACGTGAATTCAGTCCCAGCTACGGTGATGGCATTTTATATGGAGACGAAAATGCTAGATACCTGCATACAGTGATACTGTGCATGTTCAGGACATATTAAAGAACCCCAGGTGGTCAAAATTTCCAGAGCCATCCGCTACAGCATGCCTCATAATCATATCATTTCTTTGGCACATAAAATCCTAGCAGTTATTATTCTGGCCACCATGAGATAACATCGGAAAGTGGATAAGCTTCCTCCTCCACCTTTAGTGGAAGAGGAAGCTTGTCCATTTTGAACATGTGATCACGTGGCCTAAAGCACAGGTCACATGATCGCACATTCTCTTTCAAAAGGACCAGCCTGTACATGCCACGCAGGTGGGAGAACAAGACAGAAAGTGCCAGTGGCGGCCAAGTTGACTTTTATCTACACATTTCCACAGCAAGAGAGACGTTTGGTGAACTGCATGTGGCAAGAGTGTATGCTTAGTAGCTGCTTGCATTGTGCTGGTAAGCGGATAGCATTCACCCTGTGCTGTTGCACTCATAGAACCGGCTTTCTAGTAACAGGACACTGTGGAGTGACCGCCAGTGCTGAATGACTGGTGACTAGACCTTCATGTACTGGTCGCTGTCTGCACCTTAATCTTTTTTGACTGTACCACTTCCAGTGCCCATGCTGTTGTGATAAAAGCAGTTTGCTGTGGCTTCTGTTCTGATTTCGTGTTTCTTGCATTTGTAGAGGAGCTACGTGAACACTTCTCGCAGTTTGGCTACGTGGCTACCTCGAACGTTGTCTTTGTAAGTACAAGCATATCCTTTGCTACTGTAGCTGCATGATTACAGACCAGATACCAATGTTTCAGGCTGTTCCAAATACAAGCACCTCTGGGCCCACGCATTGGTTTTTTTCGGGATGCTCACTTACATGAAAATTTTGTGATTGGCCCAAGTAGGGCATGTAATAGTTCAGGCAGTTGGCGAGCAAGTTCACCGTGCCAGAGTGTATGTGTGATTACATCACCAGGAAAACAGCAGAAGGCCTAACTATGTCCCTGAACAACTCCAACATGTCGTGACCAGTGCTTGTGGTACATTGGAATTGGTCACGTAGTATTTTTAGATCCCTTGGTTTTCACAAAGTTGCACAAAGAGTGCGAGCTATCCTGCTGACGTTCTGTCAACTTGCACGCAGCACTAGTCTCTCGAGTGATCCAGTAGTTGTTCCGTTATGTGTTCCTTTTCAAGTGAGGCTTGTATTGACTGCCTTGTGATAGTAGTGGTGGTGTTCTCAAAAACCATCATCACGACAACAGTGCTTGCACACTTCTTTCATCTCTTTCACCTCACATAGTAAGATTTACTGAACACAAAATAGCGCAGACTGAAAATGAAAATTCATTGTTGGGGCTGAGGATTCGAACCACCGACTGCCAGGTTGCAAAACCAGCAACTAACTGATTCATCCACTGGCGGATCATCATATGTGCACTTTAAATTAGGGCTTATATGCATGAAGAAGTAGACACAGCGCTAAGCACACATTCATAATGTGTGCACGCCTGACAAATGAAGAATATATGTGAGGCACTTGAGTCCCTTTCATTTCTTCACCAAAGAAAGGAGTAAAGAAAGAAAAAAGGGAAAGGAAGTATAGTAAGCAATGACAGAAGGAATGACAGGAAGAGAGAAAGAGAAAGAAGGAAAGGAATTGATTGAGTTATGGAATTTTACGTCCCAAGACCACGATCTGATTATGAGAGGCGCCATAGTGGAGGGCTTCGGAAATCTCGACCACCTGGGGTTCTTTATTGTGCACTGACATTGCACAGTACACAGGCCTCAACATCTCGCCTCCATCGAAATGCAGCCGCCGCGGCCAGGATTCGATCCCGTGACCCTCGGATCAGCAGCCGAGTACCATAGCCACTAGACCACTGTGGTGGGTCAAGAAGGAAAGGAAGCCAGCAAGCAAGAATGAAATAAAAAAAACAAAGGAATGCGCACGAAAGATTTTGCTTGCCTCCATTTTGTCGGCAGGGGAAGGGCTCCTATTTTCTTGTTCCCCTTTTCTCATTGGCTTGCATCACTGCAGGGCCACCGGGCCATTCATTCTATACTCTGTTTCACTAGTTCCATGCACCAGAACTTAGGCTACGATGCCACTGAGCACAGAATTCTCACGAAGTGAGAAGAAATACCATTGTTCGGACACCCTCCTGCGAGCCACTCCTGCCATTTGGGACCCATTTACTTCTGAACCTTCTAAGGCTGCCACCGTCACTGCAGCGTCCACCATTGGCAGGTGCCATGATGCGGAAGGATACGTTTAACATGTGTTCACCCTCCTGATTGGCCGAAGAGTCCTGTAGCCTCAACGGTGCTGCATGGAACTACTGAAACAGAGTATAGATTTTTCTTTTTTCTTTTGCCACTTCCTGCGTTAGCCGAGTGGCTGTGCTACACTGCTGACATCAGGGTTCCAGGATTGATCCTAGCTGAAGCAACTGCATTTCACTGATTGCATTTATTACAGGCAAAGTGCAAGAACACTTGGTGGGCTTCATTTAGGTTACCTGACCATTGAAAATGACTAGGTCGTCAAAGTAAACTTCGAATCCTCCAGTGCCATTTGCCTCGTCTTAATATCGTAGCTTTAGGTCTTGATAAATCTTGTATTCTTTCAAGTGTTTAGAACATTAGTTAAGAATTCACAGACTGGAGAAAGTGTCGTGAAGTATTGCCATCCAGCCAGTTGGATTGTAGTGCCAATTGCTACCAAGCGAATTTATGGAGGCTTACTCCATAATGTTTAAATTCCATAGCAAAAGCAATACGAGTGCTATATGTAGTGCTCTCGTATGCAGCACTAATGAATGCAGCACCGTTTCACTCCTTTCAGTTGACCGTGCAGTTAGGCGAGGGCAGCATTATTCTTTGGATATTTGTTACTACTAGTCTTTTGTGTGTTTACAGTAGAACGAAGTGGCCATGTCGAGTTTGTTATAATGCACTGTTTGGTGGGCAGTTACCCAAGTCTTTTTTTATTGCCTCTCGTAGGACAAGAAGACGGGCATGTCCAAGGGCTTTGGCTTCGTGACATTCGGCAATCGTGATGGCTTTATCAGTGCCACCAAGCAGCAGCAACACGTTCTTGAGAATGCCACGGTGAGGTTTTCGCAATTGCGGGAGGATAAGGGGATGAGCATTGTCTTTGGACTGCTGGCTAAATTATTGTGAATTCACTGAAACTGTGGTGCCTTGTAAACCTGCTGCATGATAGTAGTTATAAGCCTTTTGCGCAGCCTGAAAGAATGGTGAAGTGTTACTTTGGCATTTGCTCCAGCTGCACAACATTCGTTAGTGGGTGGTTCTTATTTGATGTGGTGTTCCACACCTCTTCCATGTGGCCTGCATGTTTCGTGCCTATGTGTATGCAACATCGGAGATTGCAGAAGCTGTTGGAGACAATCGAGAGCATGAGTCGAGAGCACGGACTTTCTGCTGGCACTTGTTTATTTCTGAACGGCATCCATTGTGGCAGCTGTACGTGCTTCGAGTAGTGCTGAAAAGAAAGTGTCTGTAACCTGGGAGTTCAGCTTCTTTCACCCCCGAGCTATTCTGAACTGGCTTTGGGCAACAGTGACGGGCTCACGTGTGTTCAGAAATATTTTTTTTGATTGTAAACATCACCTTTGTCTCAATTTTTGCTAACAAAACAATATGTGGTAATTGTGCAAGCTCATCCTATTCAAGTGCAAGTTATTTTAAACCGGCATTGTGTGACAGAGATGAGCAGTAAAACACCCCTTTCAAATCAATGAAAAAAAAAAAAAATAGCTTTTACTTTCTATCATCCTTGGGATTGCTTGCATGCATTGGTGCACAAAAGTCTTTCGCTATCATTAAAAAGCTCAAGTTCTTGATCTCCAATGTATTCAGCACTCAATAACTTCCAAGATTTAAGTGCTGTGGACTGCTTGGTCCCCACAGTTTCACTAAGCATAAGTTAAAACTTCACTTTGTAACAATGGTTCTGGCTACCTGCTTGACCACTGCATTAGTGTTGACCGAAGCTCAGTCTGTCACTTTACTGGCTAAGGACCCTTTGAGCAGTGAAATCGGCAACTTCCACTGTCAGTTGAAGTGACAGCCACTGCTTTTACAGATGCTCAGCCATTCACAAATTCAAAAAATTAGGACCATCACTGCGAAACACAGCACTGCTCTAACCCGGCACAACCACCCAAAACAGTACAATACATAGCTTCCGCTGCATGCTGCATCCAGAAAATGTGTTCCTGTACTCGGACAACTTGACAGCAGGGATGCTCAGATGCAAACTTTCGCAAGAATTAAGTGTGTTCATGTCACGAAAAAAGCAGATGCATTGAAAAATGGCAGCTTAAGAATTACGACACCATCACGACATGTGAACGGGGCCCCGAAACGCATCTTTAATCATTAGAGCTAGAAAATGGTCAAGGCTTTTTTTGTGAGCATGTGAGCCAAATACTACTACTCCTCTGGCAGCAGGGAATCTGCAACATCATGTAAAAAAACAGCCGAAAGCTGCTTCGTTATCGTACATTACCTGCTTGTACAGTTCCTCCTTCAGGATGACATATTCGCTAAAAAAAAAAAAAAAGAACACTAACCGGCATGACGGAAATCGTCGTCCCCTTGCAGACAAAAGGGGGTTTAGTTAAGAATAAACCGTAGCCCAACTCCGTGAGTAGCTGCTGTTGCATGTGGTTCCAAGCCCAAGAACGCTTTGTCTTCCTCATTATCTTCCTGGTTTCAACAAAACCACCCTGCACGTACATGTTTGTGAAAAGTTCGATTCCAGAGGATACATGTATTAATGGGACAATTAATGCCAGATCAACCTGGTAGCCTCACGGCGCAGGATCTTGTCTCGCCATCTCATCCTCTGTGGAGCTTCTCTACTCAAAGGATTCTCCAAACTAGAAGAGATGCTCAGGGGAAGATGGATGCTTGAATCGATGAACAAATCGCAAGGTACGATTTAAAACAGGGAATGTCGCGGGAGCCAACGTTTCGACAAGCGGACTTGTCTTCGTCAGGGCGGCGAATAAAGTAGAGGCAGGAAACACAAATACTGACGCGCTCCGACCGCCAAGCACGTGGACACCAGATTCTGAGCAATGCCAAGAGCTAGATATAAATGGCCGCCCTGACGAAGACAAGTCCGCTTGTCGAAACGTTGGCTCCCGCGACATTCCCTGTTTTAAATCGTACCTTGCGATTTGTTCATCGATTCAAAGGATTCTCCGGAATTCATGGGGCTTGTTGAGACCTTGTAAAAGGACAAGGTCACCTTTCGTGATTCTGTCACCAGAGTTTGCTGACTGGGGATTCGTTACTGTTCACAACTCTGAGAAGTATTGTTTGGACCAGCAGTCCCAGAAAGCTTGTTGACATATTTCTTGTTGTTCCCACGTAGGAAGCATATGGTGACTCTTAAAGTGTTGAATCCTGTACTTGTTGAACCCCTATGGAGAAGCGATCGATTTCTTGAGAAAAGGCCGAGCTTTGAACCATATTTATCCAGAAGAGTTCATTGGCTTGTATTTCGTCTGCACCCAATGCTCCCTGGCACACTTTCCCGTATCATAGAGGTAAATCGTACTATTCAGGCCGTAACACAATGCAGTCTCAAAAGAGAGCTGTACATTGATGAATCTCAAGTATTGGTGATCCAGTTCGCGTGACAACCTGCAGCGATGGTGCTGTGTGAGTATGTTCTTCCATGACACTCTATGAAAGATCGGTAAAGTTCAGTACACAATGTGCATATTTGTCGCCAAGTCCATGGACACCCTCTTGACAGAACTGGGGAATTTTCAACTCATGGAGCTGTGGACGTTCATTGCACCAATTCTTCCATTCGTGTGGAATGTCCAGTGGCATCTGGTCTTCCCAGTCAACGGCTTTCTTCCAAAGCCTTTGAAAACTGATTTTCATCGTTCTTGTGAAAGGAGTCAGCATGCCTAGAGGGCGTGTAGGCGAGATGTTGTGTAGCGTGAACAGCCTGGGATCACTTAATTGCTGAACAAACTCCACGACACTTTTCGGGCTAGACGACAGTACATCGGTCCCAGGATGCCATACCAGGACTTTTAGTACTCCTATCAATTGTCCTAGAGGCAACTTCAGAGGTTACACCAGTGGCATGACAAGAACATCAGCCCGTTTGCGTAGCTTCGCTGAAGCACTTAAAAATGTCTCTGTGGTCACCTTACCGATACACACATGAGTGCTTAGAATTTGCTGTGTGACAGGCATGATTTGTTTCCTTTCATGATTGCATTTAGTTCAGCCCAACTGCTGTAGTGGTTGTGTTACGTACAGCTGTGTTTTTGTTGTCTGGCTGTATATTCCATGTTTTCGAATTATTCCTTAGTTTCTGCTCGTTTAGACAGCTCTCAAGTGAAATAAAACTGGTATTTCTTTTGTACTTTCAGCTGTCAGTCCATCCTGTGACGAATTCATAAGCATTGCATCAGAGAAGCTCCCATGTAGATATGTTAACCAAAATAAACTCATAATTTTTTCTGTCTCTCATCATTACAAGTCACATGTGTCACTATCATTCAGTTTGAACTTGTGTAGGTTGTCTGTCTGATGAACACCTAATTAGTTTGATCTTGAAGACTTGCCATATAGTGGCACCTATGTGCTGTTCTACAGCAAACATACAGCAGCAGGAATTCTTCAGTGTGGTATACTCTTGTTCACTAAAACTTGAGGGGACCCCAGAATTTTGGGTCAATTATCAGATGCCGGCAGAATCAGTGAAGCATACCAGAAGAAACGCAGACGGCCATGCATTATTGCCACATCAGTGTTTTTTGTCTGCTAGTGGTTTCGAATGCGTGACAAGTGCCGACAGCCAGTCAGCTTTATCGCCGACTCTTAAAAAATAAGCGAACGTGAACGTACAGCTACACGGAACCAAATCGTCCAGTATTACTGGTAATGACAAGCAAAAAGTATCAATTGTATCAATTGGCACAATTGGCACAATTATCCAATTGTTGCATTTTGAACATTGAAAACATAGCAGCCCAGCCAAAAATTTACAATTTTTTTAATTACTGGAGTTTCAATCACTGGAAGTCTGCTGTATAGTACTTCAATGTTAGACGAGTTGCTAAGCTGCCGACAGCTTGTCGCTCGTCTTCAGTACTTAGCTCGCAAATGTCTACAATGCAGTGTGAAGGGTGTGTTTATATACTATAGTTTTCGGCCAGCCCGAAGGCAGCACTGGCAGAGTAAGGGTTCTCTTGCTTTGTGCCTCTCATTGCTCTCTTGTGCGATGCTGGCCGAGTATGGAAGCTTCAGGATCGGTGGCCAACAATGGGTGAACCCCTCCCCGTTTCCAAATCGTGCAGCCAACTTGCCTTTGTATCGTCGCCCCTGGATCAACCAAGTGTTTGCTTCAACCATTGGTAAAACATGGTGAAATACAGCACAAGCGGAGACGGAGACTAAAAGAAAATGGAACACTGCGCTGACTTACAACTGAATTTTTCTTTTTCAGAAACCTGTAAAGAAGTGTTAAAGAAAATACAAAAGAAAAGTCACCGCATATCCACGGGGTGAATGATGATGAGTAGGCGAAGCTGCGGAGGTTCATCGGTAAATCGTGAATTCTACCCAGTACATCATCGACGTGAGATCGCGCGCGTTTATACTAAAGGGTCGATGAGACTTATGGTGACTTGCAGCTCACTTTAATTTTACATGTACGCTGTGAATTTTCATTGTTTAATCATGCACAGGAGAAATCACACACAGGCACTACCTTGGAGGTCAAAATCCAGTGCCATATAATACGGGAAACAAGAAACTTGCTAGCAGACTCTGCCTGTGTCGGCATCGCGAGGCGAGAGGGGGGGGACCGTTGAACGGTTGTGAGTGAGAGGGAGGGAACGGAGAGAGTGGGGGCGAGAGGGGGAGTCGTCGAGCTCGACCATGGCATATTCACCGAAAGGGTGATGACGACCAGCGCCATCTAGTATATCGTCACCCAACTGCAGTTTGCATGCACGAGAGGCGGTTACCTACGACGGGACGCTCGGGCCACGCCATAAGGAGCTTCGCCCCTAAAACAGTAGGACATGGCCACACTGACCCACACTGCAGGTGCAGTGCACAGGCCACCAAGCTTCGTCAAATAGCCAACCTTGCAGAGCCATTGATTCCGAGTACACTCGTAGTGCCACTGAAACCTTATCATTCACGACCAGTTGCGCGCAGGAGCAAAAATCTTATAACTGTTCCAAAAGTGGACCGGTTCAGTCTACTTTTGGAAATGTTCAGGATATCACCCCTCCAAACTGCCAACTTCTTGGCCCTACTGTTACATTCAATGCTGGTCTTCCAAAGGCACCTCCCAGGACCCTTAAAGGGGCCCTGAAACCATATTTTACTCGCTGAGTTTTGCATCGAAACGGGTTCGTGGTGTTGTTCTGAGGTAAATGCAAAAAGAATTTTCGAGATCGATGCAGGCAAACGCAAGTTATTCAACTTACAAATTCAAAATAAAAGCAGACGACAGATATCGGCATCCCAAGGCGTGCATGCTGCTTCCAATCAAAACGCGGCTTACATCTTGCAGAACCAGAACCGTGCTGCCCTCTGTGGTCTTCCTACCACAACCACCACGTGGGCCGCACAGCGATCCTTGTGTCAGTTACAAGCAAAATGAAGTTGTAATGCCCAAATTTGTACCTTTAGCAAGCATAAAACACGTTCTGAATTTGGAATTTCTTATATTCGGTGCATTATCGATATGTGCGATGTATATTTTTATTCCCTACTGTTCCCGGCCAATCAGAACCTGCAGCCAAGCAGCATGGTGATGTCATATCCGCTCGGAGAAACTGTTGATGTATGGCGCTGCAGTCAGCGCGGAAACCGATTTCAGGTACAAATTAAAATATAATACGGTTCAATTTCGCCGCTTTCACTGGTGTTTCGGTCATCGTCAAGTCCCACACAAAGCAAATGTGCAATAAAATCAATGTGCGTAAAATGCGTTTCAGGGCCCCTTTAACCCTTTCAGGACAAGTGATTCCATTTGGAAGAGACTTTGTAGGTCAATGGATGACTCTGTAGTAAGATAAAAAAAGTTGTCCTTTTGCTAAACCTATTTAACATATGCTCTATTCATGCTGGCAAGTAAGTAGACTTGTGAAAACGGGGCCACATACAAACGAAGAAAAGCAAGAAAAAACAAACATGCTCCCACAATTCACAGAAGCGGAGAAAAGGCATTTATGTTAGTTCTATATTGAAGACTTAGACTTACTAGTTGGAATCATGCTATCCACTCAAACTAAAGCTTTAGGCATTAAATTAGCAGTAATACCAACCATAAAAATACTAATCTTTTGCTTGCTGAAAGGTGGGAGCTGTTTTTTTTTTTTTTTCACATTGTTAACTACCATCTTCATGCACATTCCAGAAGTCAAATACCATTTGCACACCTGCCCAGCAGGGGACTTTGAAAACCTGAGATTTCCAACCTCAAGGGAGGGAGGTGCGAAAAAAGAAAAGCTCGCACACATTTATATTTCTTGCCTCCCGAGGCCACAGTAATTTCATAAACAGCTCTGAATGACTGCCAATAACACTTTTAGTCGCGTGCAAGGTAAAATGTGCTACAACCCTGTGTAAGCTACAGTGGACCCTTTCCACACTTGGCATGTTTCACTGCATTTAACACTGTTGTACAGCAGCAAAGCTAACTTAGCATGCGCTGCATTGTAATGTTATCGCAAACTTCTTGTCAAGATAAAGCCTCTCTTTACAGCTACACCTAAGCTTTACCAAGAACAAATTTCCGTACCAATAAAATGTGGCACAGCATTCGTAAAACTGTAGCATGAGCCCAGATTCACAAACCTCGCACAAAATTTGGTCAAGTTGGCAGGTATGCATTTCTTGTGTTCACCTAGCGTACACCCGCTAACCTGCTTACAAGCCCCGTGCTGCTTCCTGACATAGCAGCCTTGTACAGCCACAACCCTTGAGGCCTTGCCTGACAAGGATGGCCATGAGGCAAAGAAAGTGGCAGACAATGCAAGCGTGAAGAAATGAAACATTGTTGGGCCAGTGTGCGATCGCCCTTTATTAGGGTTGCCACGATGTGCTGATTTGGTTCAGGCGCTGGCTGCACTTGACATTGCAATGATGGTTGAAAGGAAGTTGAGCCCAGTAAATTCGAGAGCAAATGTGCGTACAGCAACATGCTGGCCAATTTCAGACCGCCGATTGTTGGGACTTCTGGGCAGCATCTGGTAAGCACGAATTACTGAGAGGTAGCTGTCGAAGCTTTCCACGCTATGCTGGAGAAAAACGCTAAGTTCGAAAGCTGCATTCATAGCCACACATATGAAAAAGGTTCAGTGGATGAAACATAATCCAGCAAGCGTGCTAAAAAAGAGATTTTAATGCCACACAAACGAGGAAAATCTTGGAAAGTGCTTGCTTAAACAGCGAACTCTAGCAGCAGGTTATCAAACCTTCAATGGCCCACCTGCGCCCAATCACATGAACGCCGCCGCTCAAGCCTTGGCCAAATGTTGCCCGGCTTCTCCATCGACATCATTATGACCTTGTGCATACACTTTGCAATTGGAAGTGACTGAACATGAGAAGGGTTTATTAGATGACAATGTTGGCGAAAGTGTGTCTTCTGTACGCGCGCACGCTGCAGGGAAGGGGGGGGGGGGGGGGGGAAGGGTCGACTCAGGAAGATGGTCGGAGGCCAGGTGCCGATATCCGGAAGCCGCCCGTTTGTTCCTGGTAAACTTCAATCACGTCGTCGTTGACCATTTCCAGCTGCACAAAATAAGACACAGGGTTACCGATATGTGTCGCATACCGCATGGCTCACAGAGACAGTGGGCTAACTACAACCAGGGAAAAGCTATGAACACAAGGTTTTACAGCAGACCTCACAAAGCACGAGCACTGCGATAAAAGCCAGCTGAGGGTTACAGACTCTTATCAGTCAGCATTCATGCTGCTAACATTCAAAAACAGTGGAGCACTCACACTTGGTTAAGACAACTAAAACAAGATGACTGGCCACATACATGAGCATTATCTTAATATTATTCGCATTACAACAAGGGAAAAACCATCCTCATATATGTGCATTCCTTGTGGATAGCCACAGGGGCAGAATAAAGAAGTTCGGTAATAAATTTAGGAATGGAACATATACACTGTTTACACGGATTACATGTCAACCCTTCTGCCTCTGCACGTCAATAAAAGATGCCCTGCATGTGAGAGCAGGCACTTGACTTTCTTGACAGCTGTTAGCAGCTACTTACCAAGTGGTACACATACCAAATGACATAGATGTCAAGCTCAATACAAACTCTTCCAGCAATTCGTTTCAGTTCACTGCATATTTGAAAATAACTTTCCACCTGTACATGACACAGTGGACAAAGCTTCAATATACAATACATGGCTGACAAGCACTGCTTACAGCAGCAAAAGCACGTATGTGGTATGAACCACGGAGCATGGATTCTCAAGGAGGGGAAACGGCGCTTGCTCGTGAGGTCCGGTAAAGTCACGATGTAGGGCACGGTGCTGACATGCCCTCTGTCGTGCGAGACAGGTCGCAGAGAAAGAGAAATGCACGCGTCATGCGCTCCGTGGAAGCTTGGCAGACAGACAGACAGACAATGAACTTTAATTAATCCTGAGGAGCTACGTAAGGAAGCTTGGCAGTTCAACATTTCGAGGCCAACTGGTGCCGATTCGCCGTAACGGGTGCGTTTCTTGTGCGTCCTCGGTGCTGCAAATTATCTGATAGACTAACAAAAACATAGTGTCGCATGCACAATTACCTGCACAGTACCTTTTCTGGAACACAAGATGTATAATTCTTCTATAACGCAAGCTCAGTTGGTTAGGTTGGTACCGGAACTATCAGTACACATACACCACAGTTTGCCTCCTTATTGTTCAAGGTATTTGACTTGTGGCAAAGGGACGTGAGAGGACGCACCACCTCATTTTCCTCATCGTGGCAAGCAGAGATCATATTCGTGTCTCAACAACCTGTCTCCATCTTTGCACGTTTTTCACACTTCACGACAGGTCTAGTGGGCCGTGTTCGTTCTTTTTCTTATTTTTGGCGCATTATTTTTGGCGCGTCTGCTTTGATGAAGTGCACGCTGCTCGCATAGCACCTTGCGAGGTGACAGAGATCCTGCAAAAATACATTGTAAGGTGCACGCATACCTCACAGAGCACTTTAAACAATAACTGAAGTAACGTTTCAGATTATTTTCGTCACTTCTTGTATTTTGTGTAGCCAAAATATAGCCTAGCCATTGCATACAAGCCTGACCATACAAAAACACATCGTCTGCTCTTAATTCACTCAACGCGCACACTCTTGCGTTGCAACACATTCAAAACACGAAGGTCCACTGCAATGACAATGTCACGGGCAAGTAGCTGTTTCAATTATTGAGTTCACCTGATTATGTCACCAAAGACGATACAGCCGCCTTTGGAGACATCTCTGGATACGACCCCTCGCTGGCACCATATGCGGTTACCACAGAGAAGAGGTTGCATGCTTGCATGTTTGCTTTCGTAAAGGCCCACCCCGTACATGAACGCAGGGACCATGACAAAGAAGATTAGGAGTTACTTTCTCGAAAAGTCCAGTTGCATACACCCTAAACATGGTTTTGCTACTGCTAGAGTGAACGCTCAAAGTAATCAACTTCCACTACCAAATTCTTGACAGAAGAAAGCATTAACTTCTACAAAATTTTGTACATGGAATTTTGTGCATTCTAAGACTGCACGTAACAATGTGAATATCCACGGTTTCCTTATATGGATTCTCACTGCTCGTGCGAAGGAAAACAAAGGCAATGAAATGAAACATCTGTTGGTGCCATTGATCAGGTGGTGACATTGCTGGCATTTTTCTTTTTCAGTAACAGTGAAAGCTTGTTAATTCAAGTTTCATGGGACTAGAAAAAAATTTCAACATTAACTGAGCATCTGAATTATCAGTTGTATCAAGAAAGCAATAACCAAATGTTCACTACATCACATGCTGCACAAATAGCAAATCAAAGACTTCTCTTGATGCATCATTACATATTTCATTCCACTGTTTCGTCCTTTTCGTAGTGGCCATCTTGGCCCTTTTCAAAAATAGACATACGAGTAACATTGTCCATGCATGTGGCATCTGGCCTGAAGACCCTGTCATAGTGTCTTGTTCGACATAAAAGCGCAGAGCTTAGTGTGCCAGCCTGCTTCACAGAGCTGCTGAAGGACCACTCACATTCAGCATTGTTGCACTACAGTGCGGGATTGAGAGAATTCCTAGCATCGCTTGAGTGATATGGCTGAATTTTAATTAGTCAACTGCTGCTTGCTCAACTAAATTCAGCCTAAAAGTGACAGAGCTCCATTCTCATACTACAACTACCGACAGTCCACACCCGCCTCTGCGACGATGCCAATTGGTAGAATATGTATTTTCGTGCTCTTCAGCAATAACGATGACAATCGGCATTACATGAGAGCTCTGGTGCTGGGTTGCAAAAGTGAAGCACCCTTTGGAGCAACATGCTGGCATTTCTGGGAAATTTCTTTCATGGTCGTACAACTGTACAAAATGGCCAAGTTCGGGAGTCTCCCAAGACAATTGGGAGACCCTGCAGGTATGCTATAAAGGATATGCTTCATCACTGACTGCTATTACTTTGTGTTTGGGGCCTGAACAACATAAGGCCTAGATGTTTTGACAAATAAACTGGACACATCCAAGATTCTGTTCCACAAGACGTTCTGATGTCCATGTTGGGGCAACACTGTGAGGAAAGGTGCACATTGATCTTCAAGAACATCCGATTTTTTTTTTTTTCTTTTCTTGTTCCTTACCAAGATGATCAGGACATTGTGTGAGAACACAAGCAGAACTCAATGAGCATTTCAGACCAACAGGTATAGTTTCGGCATAATGCCTCCAGAGGGGAAGCTGCTCCAACAGAGGCTCTGATTGAGGTTTTTCACTTACATGAGCCCTGAAAGTTGTCAAAAAGCTACCTTTTGTCCACCAATACGATACCAGACTGTTAGGCATCGATAAATCAAATAAAATAATTAGCACACACAACATCTTCAGAAAATAGCTGCATTGATGAAAACTAACTTTTCAAGCTGTGGACACCACATATGTAAGCAGCTGCATTCACTTCCAGTAGCAGAGAACCAGCTCTGATTATGAGAGACGCTGTAGTGGAGGGCTCCGGAAATTTCCACCATCTGGGGTTCTTTAACGTGCACTGGCATCGCACAGCACACGGGCCTCAACATGTCGCCTCCATCGAAATGCAGCCGCCGTGGCCGGGATTCGATCCCACGACCCTCGGATCAGCAGCCGAGTACCCTAGCCACTAGACCACCGTGGTGGGACAGACCCAGAACTTTCTAAAAGCACCTTTTGAGACCCAATTGCATCTTGACAAGAACAAATTCAGTAAACATTTCTATAACGTGAAGCTGCATAAGGACATGTCTTCGCATTCCTCGAGCCTCTTTGACACCAACCAAAAATAAATGCAAAATAAACAAGACTGGGAACTGATAGTGCTGCAACTCAAAATGCAAGGGCGCCGTATTATATACAACTGTCTTCTACTCCACCTGCAACGTTTCTCATTGATGTCTGCCTTTGCGTGAATGCTATGCTGAGTGGCACAGCCTTGAAGCTGCTAGATCTATGGGGCCCCAAATATCTAAAAAAGTGGCATAGCAGATTGATATACATGTACTGAATCCATAGCTAATAAAACTGGGAAAAGTTTGTATATTTCAGAATAGTGAAAATAATTTTCTGCCTTGGTACACTCAAGCACCTCTGTTGTATTTATACACTTTCGCAAATCTTTTTCTTTTTGTAAATTTAACAAGAAAAACACATGGTTGCAATTCTCATAGAAATGCCCCTTTTGCATATAAACAGCCAGACCACTAATAAGCTACAGTTTGATGTACAGCAATGCTAAACATGTCTAGTTGTTCCAAAAGAAAAAGAAAGTTCTTCTGTGGAAGCACTGGAAGTCTGGCATTTTCCCGCCACAACAAGCGAGTAAAAATTATCCTTGAGGGTTTGAATGTCATATCTGGTATGGTTATTTAGAACTTTCCGATGTCCCCTCCACCATGTCTTATACCTTTTTCTAAATATGAAATTTCAGTAAAGAAGCAAGAAGTTACAGTAATCCCTTGTTATAATGCAGTCACTTTAATCGAAATACTGCTTTATTCGAAATTTTTTCTCGTCCCGACCCAAATGCGCGCATGTTAAACCACATTACACGAAGTATGTCAATAGCTTGCTCCATTTAGAGTGAACTAGCAAGGCACCACAGTGGCGTGGCGCCACAGAAGCGATCCTTCCCATCGCCATCACCAGCGCGCATGGCGGGCACCATTTCGAAGCAAACGCGCTTTACCGCAACTGTTTTTCTTCCTTGTTACGCACATTTCAGGGCATGGAACGGGCAAACACACTACTCCGCGCCGCAAGCTTAGTGCTAGCACTCACTCGGCGGCACCCGCATCCAGCTGTAGTTGAGCTGGGCAGAGCCAACTGCCATTGGGATCCATGCTGGACTACCTACCGCAGGACGTGCGATTGCGTGTTGTCGAAGCACTTCGTGCCCTACGTGGCTTCTGTGACCAACAGTTAGAATGGCTCTTAACGAAAATGTCGGAAAAGAAATGTCGCAGCACAAAGTTCACAAAGTTCTGCTGACATGAGGTCGAGAAAGGTAGAGTCTCGACCGATGAAATTTAAAGAAGGACTGTCTGCAGCGGTGCCTGACAATGACGACCAGACTTCCAGCAATCTCTTTGAAAAGTGCAGGGAATTGCTGGTTAAGAAGTTTGATTAACCTGGTGTCGCACAGGCACTTCAGTGGCTACAATGGCAATCCGGATTAGATGGTGACGGTTACTTTTTATTTATATATATATATATATATATATATATATATATATATATATATATACGATATGATATTAGGAGATGTTGGCACACAAATAAGGCGCCGGCTACTCCTTAGCTCCTGGGTTGGTCCGTTCAACATGCATGGTTGAGAAGCAATCTGGCATAATCATAATAACAGTGGTTCCATCAGAACAGTAATGAAAAAAAAAAAACACATTCACAATGTATAAGTATATAAGTTCAAACACATGGCAGTACTTTCTAGCAAAAGTCTCTAATAAATAAATAAGAATGTCACTGGCACAAAAGCGTCCACAGTCAGTCAGAGGCACATTGTCGTGTAACGGAATAACGGTCGCTTTTAATCACAAAGAAGAGCGACTGGGATCAAGACGATTGCAATCTGTGTATTGCGATTTGGCCAACGTCAGCAATTTATTAGGATTAGTTTAGTTTAGGGTTAGGATTAGTTTAGTTTAGATATTAGGATTAGTTTGACTCGTGTAGCAGCGGCCAATGTTGATCATGATCATGAAATCTGACCCGGATTGGCGCTGATTGTGATTAAAAGTTCCCCAGTAACACAGGTATAAGTTTGGATTGCGCAGCAGCGATCGATGACTGTTATGGCAATCAAGAAAGCTAATCAGAATCGGCATTGATCACAATCAGAACTGTCTGGATGTCACCAGTATCATTCGCACTGGCCGACCCTGCTGTTCCTGATACCACTACAGCTACAGTCACAGAAGTAATTGGTATTGCTGACGGCAGTCTTTTTTCCACCTATATCGCGTTTTCGCTTCCTCGCAAGTGTGGCGCAACTTAAGCACAACTTTTTAAGCTTTTAATGAGTGGTCACTTACATCGAATTCGTGCTTCAAACAAATTTTTTCTCCATCCCATTGACTTCGTTATAATAAGTGATTACTGTACTTTGCTTAGCATGCCTGCACTAGGCTACACTAGTGTACTAATTACTCAACTTTAACAGCATCTTGTACTGCATGAACACTGTGACATACAGCTTCACTTCATCAATACCACAGTTCAATTCAAACAGGTAGTTTTTTCCTATTCTTCGTACTGTCTTCCTATTGCCCATCTACGGTGTGTCACTGTGACCAAACCCAATCAATTCACTTCACAGTCAAACGCTTTTCATGCACATTTAGATTGCTGATAAATAGCAACAAGTACTAACGCTGCTCAATCCCACTCACCTGCTTCGGTGTTTCATCATCATTGATGCGCTTTCCATCAAACAGGAACCGAAGGGATGATACTGACATTGCCTGCACAAAAAATTTTTGTAGATGTTTGTACAAAAAGGGAATGACAAGAACACAGAACCCGCAAAGTGTCTGAACGAAGCAAATGGAGCAGGTAATAACGCACCCACGTTATGTCTTACATAAGGGGAATTCCATCCAAGATTTGCGAGAAAACTGGGACTACTCTCCTATATTATAGAAGTAAATATCTCTGGAAAATCGTGTCCTATTTCTTTTCTTCTTCTTTTGCAGTTCATATAGTAACTCAACCTTCTTTTTTTTTTTTTTTAGATGCTGCCGACACAACACTGTACGTTTGGTATGTAGCACTTCAAGTTCCCGTGTGAAATAGAGAACATGACACAGCACATCAAAATGATAAGCTTTTCTCATTTGGGCTGTCTTCGAGATTTTCTTTGATTTCGTTCAGATTTGTGCTGGATAAAAAATATCAATTGAAGTAATTTTACTGTCAAGCTTTATCAAATGACCAGAGAATCTTCATAACAAAAGGTAATTTTGCTTTCAATTTGGCCATGAAATCAAGAAATATTGCAGCAAGCACCCTGACCAGCAACACTGACCACCAAGGATGGCAGAATGGAAGAGGGACAGAGGGAACCTGGAGGAAAAGCTGGTTTCTGTTGTATGACAGTGGTGCAGCCTTTTTTCGCGGGCAACAGCAAGTGCAGAGTGGTCAGAGCTTGTTCCATTTTCAAAGATGTCACATTCCTTTACCTCTTGGCACCAACACAGTGCACACCCAGCAACCTGACTTCACCGTTATAACCAATAATGGGGCATGCGGGTATTGTTGCAAGAGGGTTAGTTCACCTATATACGAAACACACAAAAGTTAATAGTGCAACAGCTCACAACTGTTACAACTGATATATTGGTAAAACCAGTATTGCTACAAATGGGTTAGACTGTATTAATTCTAAAGTGAATTAGGTGCCACTGAGAGATTGTTTGGGGCAACATGTGATAATGAAAGAAATCACTTCTCGGCCTAACACGGTCAAGCTCGTTCGTAACACACATATGTACACCAGATAATGATTTCCATCAAACATACAACGATGTGTAAGCACTGTTTGTGTGAAATGGGTTCTCTGTAAAGAACTCCAAGTTAGAGATATCGAACTTGGTGCTTTTGGTCAATTAAGACCTACATGCACCGATGCATGGTGCTGACACACCAGCACTACCAGGGTGCTGGGTTGATTGAAAAAGACAGAGAAGAAACGTAACAAAAAACGGTGTGGCTGCAGCAAACACAGGATATCATGTGAAATCCAAAGTGGTCGTTAATCAATTTGAATTCGAAGGTAGGCACTCTAAAAAAATTTGAACATTCAGAATCATGCAACAACAATCGTTTCACAGCGCCTGCTTTCCTTGTGTTATCGCTGCGCGCACAGTATTTATTAGCCACGATAGACATGCAGCTATCAGTGTGACATTGTTTCTTGATAGGAAAGTGGTGAGCACCATGTTTTCAAGAAAGCAACTTTAGTTTCTGCGGTTTCGCCAGACTTTACCATGTTCTGTATAGCAAACTATGTGCCGGAATTCATTGAGACCAAGTGCAGTTATATTAAAATAATTTATATATCAAAGGAATTTTGGAAAATATTGAAGCTCATTATAGCCATGTTCAATAAGGATACTGCAACACAAGTAACCATGGGTACTGGAAGATGCAACCCTGGGAGTAGCAAGGTCCATCATAGGCTTAACTCTGATGCAATTCTTAAGTAAACTTAATTCTGAAGTTTCACAAGGTAAAACAAATGCATGATTATGAGGAGCAGTGTTGGGAGAACTGCACATTAAACTGAAATTACCTAAGGTTCTTAGTATACACCTAAACCTAAGCACACGGACGTCTTATGTCTTTTTCCCCTATTTCATTCCTACTGGGAAAAAGAAGCCCAACGCGGTTGCAGACGATGAGGTCGGCACCAATTGGAAGACATGGCGATGGCGTAGGCTTAACCAGCCAGAGTAGTAGCAACCAGGTTCAGCTTGCGCCCCACTAGCACAGCATTAGCGATCCGGCTGTGGAGGTCCCGAGGGCGCACTTCCTCACTAAACCTTCCCACCTCCCTGGACTGAGCCACTCCTGTAGGCTAAGGTGTCATGAGAACAAGGGGTTCATGATATGGTTTTAGGCGATCTATGTGCACAGTCTCGCGGCGGCGGCGGCGGTCCGGAGTGGGTGTGAGTGGTTCAACGAGGTAGCTGACGAGATAAGTTTGCCACAGGACCCTGTAAGGGCCATGATACTTTGAGGCAAAATTCGGGGTGATACCTGGTGTAGAAGTAGAGGGCACCCAAAGCCAAACAAGAGAGCCGGGCAGAGGCTGGTGGTTTGGCAGGCCACTGTCACAGCGAAACTTCTGCAGGGCTTGTTGCTGGGTGGTGAGGGAGTGAGCTAGTTGGCGACATTCTTCTGCATATTGAGCAGTTTTGAAAACCGGTGTGGCCTCGGATGAGTCGGGACGGTAAGGCAGGATAGTGTTGATCAGTGACGATGGGTCTCGCCCATAAAGCAAAAAGAAAGGGGAAATGCCGGTAGTCGCCTGAGGCGCCGTATTGTAGGCGTATGTTACATATGGAAGAATGACGTCCCAGTTGGTGTGGCTGCTGCAAGCGACATATATCGTAACCACGTCGGCAAGAGTTCTGTTAAAGCGCTCGGTCAAACCGTTTGTTTGCGGGTAATATGTGGTGGTGCAGTGGTGAATAATACAGCATTCAGCAAGGAGCTTTTCTACAACATCGGCGAGAAAGACGCGGCCTCGGTCACTCAGGAGTTCGCACGGAGCGCCGTGACGAAGAACGAAGCGGTGGAGAAGGAAGGAAGCAACGTCACGAGATGTCGCGGATGGGAGGGCAGCAGTTTCCGTGTACCTCGTAAGGTGGTCGATCGCCATAATGAGCCAGCAATTTCCGGCAGCAGTGTATGGCAAGAATCCGTATAGGTCTAGTCCAATCTAGTTGAATGGCCACGATGAGCACGGCGAAGGCTGCATTGGCGCAGAAGAGCGGCAAAGACCAGGCTTGCAGAGCTGGCAGGCTGTGCAAGATCGAATGTAATTTTGCACAAAGGTGTACATGTCACGCCAATAAAACCTAAGGTGCAGTCTGGCGTAAGTTTTGAACAGACCAGCGTGTGCGCACTGAGGATCAGAATGGAAAGTGGCGCATATAGCTGTGCGTAGTTGTCTCGGTATGACCATCAGCCATTTGCACCAGTCTGATTGGTAACTGCAGCGATAAAGGATTCCATCCCTGATGGCTAAATGAAAAACTTGACGGCATAAAGCTCGGTATGGCGCGCTTGCTGATAGATCAGACAGGTAACGGATCAAACATTCAGTCCAAGGCTCCTTGCGCTGCTCCAAAGACATGTCGATGGAAGCTGAAGGCGAACGGCAGACAATGACGATGTCGGTGTCAATTGACGAGAAAGAGCATCGCCATCGGCATGCTTCTTTCCCGATTGGTAGACAACACGAATGTCGTACTCCTGGAGCCACAGAGCCTATCGGGTGAGATGACCAGACAGATCTTTGACGGATGACAATCAGCAAACGTAAGTAACTACATCGAAAGGCCGGCCGTGGAGGTATGGCCAAAATTTCGTAATTGCCCAAATGATCGCCAGACATTCCTTCTGAGTCATTCGTTTCAGCCTTTGCGAGAGTGCAGCTTGCGTAGGCAACAACATATTCTTTGTATCCGGGCTTTCGCTGCACAAGGACAGCACCGAGACCGACACCGCTGGCATCCGTGTGAAGTTCTGTGGCAGCAGTAGGGTCAAAATGGCACAGTATCGGAGGCGTTGTGAGGAGCTGCCGTAGAATCACAAAGGCATGGTCGCACACCAGGGACCATGCAGAAAGGCTGGCGTCTCCCCGAAAGAGCTCTGTGAGTGGGGCCATAATTGAAGTGAAATTTCGAACTAAGCAGCAAGAGTAGGAGCAAAGGCCAATGAAACTGTGCAAGTATTTTAGATTCCTTGGCCTTCGGAATTCTCGAATAGCCCACAGCTTAACATCAGGGAGAATGCCATCCTTTGACACGACGTGCCCAAGAATAGTCAGCTTTTGTGCCCCAAAGTGACATTTCTTTAAGTTTAGCTGTAGACCAGCAGTAGTGAGATAGCGTAAAAGCTGTTCCATGCGATGAAGATGAGTAGGAAAATCAGGTGCAAATACAACTACGTCATCCAAGTAGCATAAGCACGTGTTCCATTTGAGGCCTCACAGAATGGCACCCATCATGCGCTCGAAGAACGTGGCGGGCGCATCGCAAAGGCGAAACGGTACCACAATAAATCCGTATATGCCATCTGGTGTAATAAAGGCAGTTTTGGGCTTGACATGTGAGGCTATATGTACCTGCCAATAACCAGATCATAAATCAAAAGAGGAGAAGAACTTGGTGCCTTGCAAACAGTCAAGGGCACCGTCGATTCGCAGCAATGGGTAAACGTCTTATCTTGTTATCTTGTCTAACTCGGCGGTAATCTATGCAAAAGCAAATCGACCCATCTTTCTCTTTAACTAAAACAACTGGCAATGCCCGTAGGCTGTTGGATGGCTGACCTACACCATGCTTCAGCATGTCACCCACTTGTTCATCAATGACGCGGCGTTCAGTCAATGATACGCGGTATGGCCACTGCCGCAGCGGTGGGTGAGCAGCTGTATCGATGTGGTGACAGACAGTCGACGTTCAGCCAAGAGTACTGCTGTGGCTGTCAAAAGCATGACGAAACTTGTCAAAGAGGATGAGGAGTTCCTCTCGTTACGTTGGGGTTAAGCCGTCGTCGATGTCATGGCGGAAAACCTCTTGAGGCAATGGCACAGTTGGAGAACTATAGGAGAGGATGTTCATCTCCACCGAACCATCTGGAACGCCTAAAGTAGCAAAGGGCTCGTAAGGCTCCACAGTACGGACAGATTCACCGTGAAGCAATATAATCAGGAATGGGAATCAGTTATAGAAGAGAAGGTTAGTCGCACAATCTTCAAGGGCAAATAGAGCGGCTGGGAGTGGTACAAGGTGGCGATGGATGAAAGTGGCGGAAGGTGTGAAGAGTACACAGGCGTCGGAAGCAGTGGAACAGCATACAGGTGCCATAACAGATATGTGCGGAGGGATCTGGATGTCATCTGCGATAATCAACTTGGCGCGAGAGAGCATCGTCAAGTGAACAGAAGGCGACTTCTGCTCGGAAACAATCAATAATGGCCTGCTGACGGGAAAGGAAATCCCATCCTAAGATGATGTCATGCGAACAGTGGGGCAATATGACGAACTTCACAGTGTAGTGCTTTTCTTGATTTAAAACTCTTACGGTACATGAAGCCACCGGCTTGACGTGCTCTGCTGTGGCTGTGCGAAGTAATGGGCCAAAGAAGGGCGCTGTCACCTCTCAAACTGAACGGCATAGTTTATCAACAATCATGGATATAGCAGCACCACTGCCAATGAGAGTGAACACAGAAACACCTTTGAAGACGACATCTATCACATTTGGCGGCGAGCAAGGAGGCCTTAGACATGCCCACAATGACACAGTTCCTGCCTCGGGAACTGCGCCACTTAGTTTTCCAGTTCGGGGGAGCAGGAGATTGGCAGCCAGGTGTTGGTTGAAGGCTTGGCTGGTGTAGTTTTGTTTCTTGTCGGCAGCGCAAGATGAGTGGTCGTAAACAGAGGTATGTTAGTCGTAATGCAGACGTAGTGGACGACAGCAGCACAAGCGTGCTATGTGTCCGGGTATCCCACACGAATAGCAGATGGGCTTATTGTCTGCAGTGCGCCAGGCTTTCATGCCTCGATAGACTGGAGATCATGGCTAAGCTGGTGCAAAAGTAGGGGTAGGCATTAGAGCTGGAGGGCGGACCATCGGCGGTCGTGGCTGACATAGTGAGTCGGTGTACGTTGATGGGGCGGTGACTTGAGGAGGCCGCTCTTGTAGGGGAACCTCAGACATTTGCTCCTGTATAACATGTTGAATGGTCGGGCTGAGGCACGAAGTTGACTGCGGAGGGTTGGAAATGAGGGAGAGCTAGCGGGCAACTCCTTCCTGCACGAAAGCTTTGATCTTCGAGAGGAGGGTGTGATCCTGAAAACTTTGTGCGAAGCCGGACAACGACTCCTGATATAAAATGGGGCAGCGGGTCGCAAGGCGTTGTCGGCAAAGCTCGTCATACCTTTGACATAGATGAATGACCTGGGTGACAGTGGAGGGGCTCTTCGAAATCAGCATGTGAAAAGCATCGTCATCAATACCCTTCAGTGTGCTTGTATGTGCTTGATTTTATCTGCCTCGGTCATTGTTGCATCGACATGCTTACATAAATCGATCACATCTTCCAGGTAACTGGTAAAATTCTCACCAGGCTGCTAAGATCCGGACTGAAGGCATTGCTCCGCACGAAGCTTTCGAACCGCAGGACGTCTGAATACTTCGCTGAACCTCGTTTTAAACGCAGTCCAGATGGGGACGTCTGTCTCATGGGTTCAGAACCACAAGTGGGCAATTCTGGTCAGGTAGAAAGATACATTGGCCAGTTTCGCGATGTCGTCCCATTTGTTGTGGACACTCACTCGTTCGTAGGAGGAGAGCCAGTCATCTACGTCGTGGTCATCGGTGCCACTGAATGTTGCAGGGTCCAGCCAACAGATCGCTCCAAGGCAGACATTGGTCTGGGGAGAAGCTGGTGATGAGCTCGCATTCGTGTCGGTAGCCATGTCGAAATGAAGAGTCCGGATGCGCAGTTCCAGGATGATGACAGGAGACCCAGCAATCATCTACCAACTGTGACAAGGAAGCCCAACGAAGTTGTGGACGACAAGGTCGGCACCGACTGGTAGACACGATAGGCGTAGGCTTAACCAGCCGAAGCAGCAACCACGTTCAGCTCGCGTCCCACTAGCGTCGCATTGGCGATCCAGCTGCGGAGCTCCTGAGGGGGCGCTTCTTCACTACACTACCAACATGTCACTGCTATGCACAGTAATTCAACCCGCACCATCAAGATTTGCTGTGCAACACTTCAACAAACAAGAAACTACGGCAGGTTTAAGACTTGTATAGCTGCACTCTTAAAAAGGGCTATTAAAAATTCGCGTCAAACCAACTTGGTTGCAGATACCTCATGGCAATGCTGTCACTCCCCACACCCACATTCGATTTATATTTTTTTCTCCCCCTCACTTCCCGTGGTCTCAGTGGCTTTTTTACGGATATTGTTAAAGTGAAACTTAAAATTAAAGCTCGAACTAAAATTCTAATGAGGCTTTTTCCTTCTTTCTTTTTTTTTTTTTTCGTTTCTCTATTCCATACTAAAATGTGTATTGCTGAACATCGGAGATAACGTCTGAGGGAAACACCAGACTCGAGTCGGTGACCTGACAAAAGCAGTGTGGAAAAGGGCAGCCTTCACCTCATGGCAACGCGGCAGAATAAAAGCCATCCCACCCTCGTGTTATCGACCAAACTCACGACTCTTTCGCTGTAACTTTTCTTCAGCTTCCCCATCTGCGTGGTCATTTTCACCTTGAAGTGGATCTCGTTCCCATCCTGCAAGCACAGGTCAAGCGAGACGCCCATCAAATAGCTGCACTGGCATGCGACTTCGAGATGCATAAATTAGCGCAACTTAGTTTAGCACATATTGCCCCGCAACGGTGGTCTAGTGGCTATCGCACTCGGCTGCTCATCCGAGGGCCGCGGGATCGTATCTCAGCCTCCACGGCTACATTTGGATGGAGGCCGAATGTAGAGGCCCCTGTAATGTGCGATGTCAATAAACGTTAAAGAACCCCAGGTGGTCGGAATTTCTGGAGCCCTGCGCTGCAGTATCTCTCATAATCATGGCTTTGGGGTCAAGCACCAGCAATCAATCACTCAATTAACACATAAAAAGACAGCAATAGCAGTTCATGGTGTTTCACACAGCAGCTATAATTATGAGGCACGTGCTGTGATGAAACATTCGAAAGTAATTTATGTCACCTGGGGTTCTTTGGAAGGTCCAACAACCAACTTCTGAGGTAACCATTTTTTTTTTTTTTTTCACAGGAAAGCTTACCATTAAGTGTGTCCCATCATGAAAAGGCAATGGGGAAACTGCCTTCAGACATAATTTATCGGAATTTCTTGCCTATATGCTACATATTTTGTTTATTTTCAAATACTGTAAATCCCTCAAAGGGATTGTTACAGAAGCGAGTAAACACAAAAAAAAAAAGCGAAATACATGGAAAAAGTGATGCCAATTACACAATATACACTCAGAAGGTAAAGATGTAGACAAAAGATAATTGCAACAATTTTACAAAGCTGCAAATGTGTTCTGCAAACTCGTTTGGCTCAGTCAAGTGCATAGCCTCAGTAATGGCAACTAAAAAATTTAATGAATTATTCGACGTAGGGTCGCCATTATTCTAAGCCACTACTTTCGTTCTCAGGAACATTATATAACGAAACATAACATGAAAAATAATTCACAATTCTTGCTCCGGTACATGCCACAACAGGTACATCAGGTACATCATGCCACAACAGGCACAACAGGTACATGCCACAACTGAAGAAGCGTAATACAACTGTACAACCACTGTCATTTGTGCTATCGGCGCCAAATGAAACACGAACGGCAGAGCAGGTGTTTCAAGCATAGGCAACAGTAACGTGGGCGCCCTACAGTTATCAGCGTCGACAGGCAAACGTATCAGGTTTGGCAGCGCCCTGGATGTTACTGCCGTCGCAAAGTACACCTACATGTAGTGATGTGCACGAATAGAAAAAGAAAAATGTTTTCTATTTCACTGAAATGACTTACAAAAAATTCACTGAAAACATGCATTAATCTCCAATCATGATGGTGAAAACTAAGCATGCACACAACTGCTTGCATTCATTCAGCGCAGACATCACTCAAAGTTTCACTAGAAATATTTTAGCTTCTGTTTTCCTTTATTTTTATTTTCTTCCTGTCAAACATTAAAACCAGAACACAGCCGAAACTATTTCACTACAAGGGACTGTGCTCTGCTGTCAAACCGGACGTAAGCGCCCGTGATGAGTGGACGGTGTGCACTATGCTATTGCTAATGCTTGAGCCATGCGCTTTGCTGTTCACGTTTCATTTTACGTTGGTAGTGCCATCGCCTGTGACTACTGATGATGTTAATGGGATGTGTTATGGCACTGCAATCGCTTCATATGCTCTTCAGTGGTGCACGCCTTAATGAAGGGCTCTGGAATGCTGGGCTCTTGAACACATACTGATAATGCACTGTACATGGACCCCTTGCGTCTGCAGCCATACCAAAAATTCAGCTGCTGCGGCTGGGATCAAATTTGAATCATTTGAGCCAGCAGCCGAGCATCATAATTAACCACTGTACCACAACGGCAGATGCAAGGTTTTTCAAGATTGTGCAGCTATCCTACATGCTAGACATACTCTGGATTCATTGGTGAAATGCTTGACATGCATCTTCATATAGGTAATATATTTCAACACGAATGCCACTGTATAGAATTGTTCTGCTGCTCAAGTGGCAAGCGCTAGCCATAAAAATAACTTGACGAGGAAGGCTGGATCACCTCTATGTCACCTACATACATGTCAGGATCAACTACATCACATTCCTGCAGTATAATCACAACAGAGCCCGTAGGCACTACTTAATGTTGCTGCTTCCGCACAGACTTTAGTTGTCTCGATTTATTTCCCGATCAACGAGCGATCCCCGCCACATTCCCATAATTCGCCACAATTACATACAAGACTGTGTGTTCGTTGTGGAATAATAATTGATTTCCCTGGCTTCTGCAGCCTTTGTTGCTCTAGTAAATATATCGTCACTAACTCCTGCAAAGCTGCGTAATGCAAACAGTAAGTAGGTAAAACTACAGCTTTGTATCTGACTCGTATGCAGCCTCCCCTTTCCCAATCTCTTGCGTGGTTCAAATTCAATTCCTGTCAACAAAGCACGGTGGGTTTGGTTGGTTCCCGTGCCGGAACAACACCGCGAAAGCGCCTTCGACCGCACGATCTCCGCGAATGGAGATTTTTTTTTTTTGACGAGGCTACAGGCCTGTCAACGCTTGCAGGCGGTGCAGGACTCGGACATGCGAGATAGGTCCGCGAAGTGCCGCGTACTACATAGGCAACAGTTACATTCACAGTTTCTCACCCTATTTCAGAAGGACTGCGTCGTCATACGACCGGTACAAGGAACCACGGGTGTTTTTATGACTAATCAGCCACGAGGCTGGCCACCGACGACGGCTCGGTTTGCGCGCGGAGAGTCATTCAACGCGCAGTTAGGCTTATGGACAACTTTGCGTAGCAAAGTCTTGCAGCAACTCACCTGGCCTACTACCTTCAATTTGATGTATTCGGAGTCCGCACCCTCGGGCTTGGGGTCCTAGCAAATACAAGTATGGTCGGCTTTAGAATCGCGAGAACTTTCGTCGGATTCGCAGCCGTGTTCACATTCTACCTCACCTGAGCGTCTGACATGGTGGTTCGACTTGCGCCGACTTCGGGAACCGAAGATTTACAGTGACCTTTTGGGATGCCAAGCGCGTCAATCGGACAAACAGCACTCGGACAACGCGGAGAACACTGTAACGGTGGACACAAACCACACTGCAGATGCTGCTGTCCGTGTCGCTGCCGCTCGGTCACTCGGCTCGGTCTGGCTCGGTGCTGCCCCCGTGCCCGCGGTGGAACGCGGCCGCTCAGCGTGCATGCAGGCTTGGTGTGACGTCACATAATGC
Source organism: Hyalomma asiaticum (assembly GCA_013339685.2). NCBI lineage: Eukaryota > Metazoa > Arthropoda > Arachnida > Ixodida > Ixodidae > Hyalomma > Hyalomma asiaticum. Next base: position 53,368,949 of record CM023482.1, read on the forward strand.
CGCTGACGTTATGAGGTGCGCAATGGTGTTGCTTGAACTGCGCTGAAGCATTGCCTCCTTTACTAATGACAAGTTGCGTAAGCATCACATGATATTTCGTTTCGTTACTGTAAACTTTGCTGTTGTGCGCGTCAAGATTAGGGGAAAGTGGGTGGAAAGGAGCCCATCCAAAATAACTGCGGTTTGGTAAGGAGAGGACGCTTGTTGCCTACAGCCCCTCCCAGGAGCACGGATCAGCGCCCGTGAAAAAAAAAAAAAGAGGGAAGGGGGGGGGGGGGGGCTAGGTAAAGGAAATGACCCCTATATAGAAAAGTTTTTAGATGCGAAGCAGCTTCTCCCTCCCTCCATCCATCCGCTGTGTGGCGTCCACTACCGCACTGCTGCGCATCCTCCTCCCCCTCCTCTCCTCTCCGAACGGTAGCGCGTTGACTATGGAAACGCCCTTTCTTTGATGAATGCTTTAACAGCTGGTAGTGGTTCGTTAGGAAGGAAGAGACGCTAATTTCTGTCTCCCATACTGGGGACACGGCTAAGCGCCACTTTACCAGCTCGCAAGCATGGAGGCCTCCATGCTCGCAAGGGACGAGAACGCACCCTCGCCCGCGGGAGACAACGCTGACGCAGGCAGCGTCTGCTAGCATCAAACCGATGCAAACGCGGTGTGTACCACCCGTGCTGCTTCGCATCGCCTCATGGTCCCTTGAGCTGGTTTTGGGACGTTAAACCACACATAACAACAACTTTAGCGGGTCATTGTGTAATTTTTTTAGAGGCGTTGATAGAGGCGTGATAGAATTGAATTCAAATTTTATTCACCTTCCAGTTTTGTCTGATGAATAAAATTTGAATTGAATTGAAAATTGAAGGGCGTGAATGAATGAATACCTTATTTGCTTATTCGTCCTTCATAGTTAAGAAAACGGTGCCTCACACATAAACCAGATACTACACACTCGTTTGCGTGTGCTGCGCTGTTTTCTTAATCAAGAATACGTACCAACTCGCCCATTTATTTGTGCTACTTATTTGTCCTTCTTAAAGGGAAGGGGCAATGGGTTAGAGGTTGGGGGTGGAACTACTTGAAGTAAGCCTCCTGAATGTCGAGCCTCGAGCTGCGTCAGGCAGCCTCCCACGGCTCCTCACAAGAAATTAGTTCTTTAAGGGAAGCTGGAAAGCACCGCCCACATGGTGTGGTTTAAGTCAGCTGTAGGACAGACGAAGAATTTGCAAGAGGAAAAGGAGTAAACGGACGGATGGATGTGGTCGGTGGAGGATGTAAGGGGAGGGAAAAGTACGAGTCTGCAACTGCTCCTCAGAACTTCGCACCTGCGAGGGGATCTGCACGTTAGCGATGGTAATGATAAACGGCCTAATCGATAGTGCGTGCAAATGTCGTGAAATATAAAAAGCCTGTCTCGCGCTGTAAACGGCGCCTCCTCCGCAGCGAGTTCGGACACATTTGATGCCTGCGCCCGATCCGTAAATCCTCGGGCACTGGCATGAGCCGCCTCGTTTCCGGCAAGGCCCGCATGCGCGGGAGTCCAGATCAGTTTTACCATTTCACGGATGGAATGGGCTAAAAGGAGGGAAAGGGCTGGCTTAGAGACCCCGCCCGCTCTAAAATTCTCTATGGCGGTTTTAGAATCGCCAACGATGACTGACGAATTTGGGATTGTTAGCGAGCGAGGACATACCGTGGCGCCGCCACGCGGGAGAACCGGTGTGACGCGCAAAGTTGGATTGCTCCGACAGCACTGCCTTGCTCAGCGCGGAGCTGCTTTGCGCGTCGCCCTCTTATTGTTGTTGCCGTTTATTTCAGCTAGACGATATCTGTAAAATACTGTTGTGGCTACGTTATTGATTCTTCAACAAGGTAATTAACTCTTCCAAAAAAAGAATATAGGTTCATTACAATGCAGTTTAGACACCGCGTCGACTGCTGTTGTCTGCTATGGTCACCGGCGAGGATACCGCGCGTGCGCAGTCCGCTGGTTTTTTTCGGTGAGATAGCATTTTGATGAATGAAAATGAATGAAAAGTAAGCATCAAGATGGTTTTAGCGCGTGGTTGTGGTAAATACACATAGCTTTTGGCCGCAAGAAAGGCGTGCGACGTGTTTCTCGTGCAATTCATTCATTGTATGTTTGCATCAACAAAGGGGCCGCCGTTGACAAGAAGAAATCGAATTAGCAAATTTGTATTCATGCTGAACACGCATACCTCTATGCAGCGCGATGCGAGTGGTTCCTCCATTTTGCGGAAAGCAGCAGGCATAGAGCTGCATTCAATCGCGACCTTTCTCACATGATTTAAGGTGTACACACGACATACGCACATGCGCGCCTCATTAAACCTTGTTATTTTCGAACATGGGGTTCACCTTAGGACGTTGTGGCTTGATCACAATTTAAATTCTCGCCAGTATGACCCCAAGGACACTAGCCTGGAGCATAATTGTTCGTTGCTTCTCTTTCTGTTGCTTATTTTTTCCGCGTATTCAAGACGGTCGTCACACGGCGATTTTCGATCGCGGTCGAGCCAGTTCATGGCTGCATTTTTCGACGGATGACTCCCGTCCGTATTTTGCACGAAGGGGCCAATAGCGATCGAAAATACAGCGTAATACCGGACGTATTAGTTTACTCATTTGAATGCACTAGCAGAGACTCCGGAACGGGGGGGGGGGGGGGGGGGCGGTTCCCCACCTCCCCCCCCCGCCCCTACCATTATTCTAGAGGGGGCTCGCCCCCCCCCCTCCCCTCCCACTTTCCAACCGTTTACGCTGAAATCAAAATCTTTTGAGAAGAATTTTCAAGCTGGTGGTAGTTAAAAAAAAACCGCAGGTGGTCGAAATTTCCCGAGTCCTCCACCACGGCGTCTCTCATAATCAAAGCTGGTTTTGGGACGTACGTTAAACGCCACAAATCAGTCAATCAATCAAGGTGGTGGTTCTGTGGTGCAGTGCTTTCCAAAACACTGGACCGCACAACCACGTGGGTTGCGCGGTGTGCCGCAGGTTTTCAGTACTTCCGAAAGTTCCAAACATTTTGAAATGTATACCAATGTGAAATAAGCGATGATGCAAATTTGTAAAATATTAAACGGCTAAAATGAATTAAAACAATAATTGATTTCATTAATATTATAGTACATAATAATACATGATATGCATTTTAAATAAATTAGAATCGACAAATACTGAGAACAAAAATAATCAACGCAACATGCAAAGACGACAATAAGTGCCCCCCCCCCCCCCCCACACACACACACTCCGAAAAACGTTCCCGAGTCCCTTTGCACTAGTACGCTGCAAGGTGTAACTTATTGTGGTCTAAATGATTCAGTGAAACTATCAGTGTCCAGCATCTGCACCTTCATCGATAAGCCGTATGACACTCCGCGACTGCTGATAGAAGGAGAATCTGTGTTTGAAGCTGGCCACGTCGTCGTCTGCAGTGTAAAAGGGGAGAGAGAGAGAGATAATATTTTATTGATGAAGCCGGAGATGTTAGCCTGGTTAATGGCCTGGGTGTAAAAGGGGAAGAAGTGATACTGGCTGGGTTCATTTTGCAGACGACGTCTTTTAGAAAATAACAAGTTTCCAATAACTCCGAGCGCACTTTTCAGCTTTTGTGGTCGCTAGGTGTCCGCGAACGTGAAATAAACGCGAAGCGACGATGTTTGTAGATAACAACGCTGGCGAATGGCCCTTGAAAGCGCGCGTGAACTGCGTGAACCGTCCGCTTCGGCGGAGGCTCGGCGCGAGGTGGGATCGTGGGGTCACGTGATCCAACTTTGCACGTCAGAACGACCGCAGCGCCAGCCTCTCCAGTGGTGGCCCTCGCGCCCAATGGCCACCTCCTCCGCGTCCTCTGAGGAAAAGGCAGGAACAGACGCGGCTGCAGCGACCTGGCCGTGAGAGTTTATATAACGGATATCGCGTAATGATTCCTCTTCCCATAATCGGCGGCGTCAACTTAGAGCACATATATCTGTTGACGTGGATAAATGTTTTAGATGCAAAGCAGCTTATGGCGGGGGGGCTCTGTCCCTCCCGCGGCGTCCACCCCCCACTGCGCATCCCCTCCCCCTCTCTCCTCTCTTACGCTCCCCCTCTCTCTACGGAGCGGCGCCCTCGTCCCACACCGCCACAGCGCATGCGCGTCCCCTCCCTCTCTGTCCTCTCCTACGCTCCCCCCTTAGTCCTCTAGTCTACGGATCGGCGCGCACGACACGTGGTGCGAGTGTAGTGCGAGAGCTGCATCACGGCCGCTCGATTAGCAACCCAGTCGCCGCGGCTGGGTTAGAGTGTACTAGAAAAAGGTCTTTTTCTAGTACATTCTAGCTGGGTTGCTAATCGAGCGGCACCCGAAGTTATAGAACAAAATTCAATAAAGAAGGGGATACATGTGCGTGCTGTGGAAAAGCTAGGGAAACGACAGATCATGTATTTTGATTGAATGTACAGATGTCCACACAGGTGTAGCTGTGGACACTACCCTGCAGGAGGCCATGGGTTTCAGGGGTAGCACGGGAAAGCTGAACATGTCGGCGACAGTACAAGGGGCACAAAGGTATGGAGCAAACTAGGGAGCCCACATGACTGCAAAAAGGGCTCCCTAGAGCGAACAGAAGCGCAAGGTAGTTGTTGTTTGTGGGGTTTAACGTCCCAAAACCAGTTCTGATTAAGAGAGACGCCGTAGGGGGGGGGGGGTGGGGCTCGGAAATTTCGACCACCTGGGGTTCTTTAACGTGCACTGACATCGCACAGCACACGGGCCTCAACATTTCGCCTCCATCGAAATGCAGCCGAGTACTTTAGCCACTAGACCACCGTGGCGGGGCGAGCGCAGTGTAGTTCGGGTAAGATTGTTACATCACAGCGGAACGATAATAGATAAAATAGTTAGGCGAGGAGAAAAATTAGTTCTGAAAATACGTGTGGTTCGGGAAAAGAAATGTTTGTAGATGAAAAAAAAAATAAAATAAAGCTAGAGCTTGGTGGCCCGCGGGCTACACGCTCCTAATATCCATCCATCGGTACGAAAATGACAGCGCGCGAAGTTCCTTCTCTCCTGTGCAACGCCGCGATGAGCGCTCGGGCCATCACGCAACCCCCCACCGCGTTCTCTCCCCCCCTCTTATACATTCTCATTCGGCCTCTCAATAAAATTACACCAACTCCCGCTCAAGCTAACCATCTCCACGCTGCTTCGCATTCACACATATGGTTCCCTTTAGCAGGAGATGGTGTAACTTTTTTTTTTTTTTTTTTGAGAGAGAGACTACTCGCTGCCTCCTGCGCTGTTTGTGGGAAACAAGTGCATGTTCTTCAGAAGTGGGCAGATGCAGAGTTCCTCGTGTTCATGTTGTGGAATGGCCTATTTTGTCTCGGTGATGGGTGCCGGAGTGATAGTAAATGTTCGTAGAATATGTCGGCCTGTAACGGTGTTCGAAAGTCTGGCATACTGGAATGTCAGATGGGCTTCTATGAGTTCAGTAAGCGTGTTTAAGGTGCCAGTTTGCATGATTCTGAGTGGATATCCGAACAGGGACCGCCAGAGCGAATTTATATACTCTCCGTAAAAGGGTGTCGACCTGATTTCGATTCTGATTTAACATGTAGCGAATGTAATCATACTGATAACGAACGCGTGCACTAACGGCGGAGGAGTTCAGCCTCCTTTAGACCCTTATGTTTATTGGAGACCCGTCCCAGAATGCGTAAGGTGTGATCAACTGGGGTATGGAGTGTATTTAGTGTAAGGGCGTGCAAGGGAACACCGTAGCGGAGCGTTCCGCCAAGTTTGGCCCTAAGGTTCTTTAATTAACGTGCACTGACAGCGCAGAGTACACCGGCCCGGCATGTTCGCCTCTCGCAGGCTAACTTGTTAGCACACGGCACGCATTCCTTTGTCGTTGCTCCATCGCGTGCGTTTAGTGGGCTCCGTTACTCTACCGTTGGGTAACTTCGCCTTGGAGTGTGCTTAAACAAAAGTGAAAAATCGAACCCGCAGGTGAGTGCCGGCAAGATGCAGCCGTTATACACTTTCCTCTTCAGAGACAATGATAAGCTACCATTCATTATCTGACAATGCTTGCCGAATGCACTCCACACCCCATTCTAATCCTTGTAATTACCTCAGCGTCATGATTCGGACCAGGGGTCACTACCTGGCCTAAGCAGACTATTCACTTACTACTTCCAATGCCTCGCCACCTATCTCAAATCGCTGTGCTCGCGCAAGGCTATTGAACATTACTTTAGCTTTCTGCATATTAATATTCAGGCCCGCTGTTCTACTTTGCCTGTTTAGGCCAGTAATCGTACTTTGTAATAATTGTATTACAAAGTATGTAATGTTTCAAGGCACGTCATAGTACATTCTTTGCATCATAAGCATGTACTAATAGTATGGCAGAGCAAGTCTGCTGCTTCGCCTGTGTCGCTCAGAGCAGTGCATTGACAGTCATACGTAATTCAGCTAGCGCTCCGATTCATTCAACCGGCGACGGCCTACGCAGGGGCCCGTATATTTTTGTTCGAGAAAGTATTAAGTGTGTGTGTGAAAAGGAGTCGGAGCTCCGACCCCCCCCCCCTACACCCCCCTAAACAAAATTCCTGGCTACGCCACTAATATATATATATATATATATATATATATATATATATATATATATATATATATATATATATATATATATATATATATATATATATCAAAAAAAGTTCTTCCTGGCTATCGGGATAAATATACTATCAGAAAGACACAGCGACAAACATAGGATTTATTCTGACGTTTCGGCTGGAGGCCAGCCTTTTTCAAAGATGAAAGTTTCTTATGGGCGCATGGACTTCACGAACATGCATAATGGGGGGTGGAAAGGGGAGAGCTCACAAAAAAAAAATAAATAAAAGAAGGGGGGGTTGGGATACAGATGTGTGTCCAGGAAGCAAAGGCCAGTCCAAGATGACGTCTGCGTCCGCATGGAGCCTCCACAATAAAGAACGGGTTGGCCGAGCTCATCTGGTAGCAGATTGTGCACCCTCGTTTGAAGACACTCGCGCCGCCATCACCTGAGTCCATGGTGCTGCGACTCCCGCAGTGCAGCGCGGAACCGCTGAAGCCAAATGTCGTTGTTGTGTGGGGAGTACAAAGAGGAGGGGGGGGGGGGGGGGAACGGGGGAAAGACAGGTTGTTCTGTGCGCGGTCAGTACCAGTATAGTACAAAGGATCATCCCTGCGCTGTGTTTCACGGAAAATGGAGGATAGAAAAAGAAGCGTAGCGCATCCGCGAACAACCTTGAATGGTTTGGTTCGTTAAAGGTATGTACACACAGACACACACACACACAAAAAGAGAGAAAAATAAAAAAAGAATAAAAGAAGAGAAAACATCACACAGAAAGGAGAGTCGTTTAGTTTGACGAGTCATACTCCGCGGAACCCGTTCTGTAGCGAAAGTGCGCGATGCTCAGCCAAGGGGGCACAATACACATCTGCACCTTGCGCGCGCGGCGCGGTCTGAGTGAAATATACCAGATAAAAATGAGAGAAAGACAACAAGAAACATGATGGGGAATTAAATATCCTAAGATAATACATGAAAAAAATTAAATCAGAGCAAACAAGAAATTAACAATAGGAATAAAATAAAATAATAAAACAGGTGCACATCGACAATCAGTTCCGCATTCCGACAGGAGACACTGCCCGAGCGAGCGCCGAGGGCACACAAGACTATTTGCACCTTGTGCGTGTGCAGTGTGAAATGAGCAAAACATATCAGACAACAATAAGAGAAAGGCAGCAATAAACATGATGGGGAACCATATATCATGAGGTAACAAGCGAAAAGAAATGCAATGAGAAAGAATCGGGACACACACAAAAATTAACAATGCGTACAGAATGAAATCGACCATCATTTCTGCATCTCAACAGGAGCGCCATGAATGTGCACCAGAAAAAAGAGGGAGAGAGAAAGCAAAGAAGAGAGGAAAAATAAGAGTTCCGGGAGTTCATAGTGCACATAGATTTGCATGTGGAGCCCTAAAGAAACAACAACAACAATAATGATAAAAAGGAATATAAAATGTTAAAGACAGTCGCTTGCGTCGTTAATTGGTTTAGTTGCCTGACAGGGCAAGCAAGATAGTCGGCCTATATATATATATATATATATATATATATATATATATATAGAGAGAGAGAGAGAGAGAGAGAGAGAGAGGTTAGTAGCGTGACTGCTATGTATTGCTGAAGTTAGTGACGGAAATGACGGCTGATTAGGTCGTTATACGTACGCAAGCAGTTATCATGTGGTTAGCAAGAAGTTTGGGCACATCCTCCTGCTTCGCTCGCGCCGCATCAGCAGAATAGTCGCGAATAAATCATTGTTTAGACAATTGGAGCGCTACACTTTCCCCGCACAAGTCATTACTGCCCAATAAGTGAACTTCGGCGCTTGTCGAATATGTGCCACAATGCTACAGCTGACCTGCCGAGGAGAGGCCGGGCCCCTCTTTAAAACATGAAGGGAGGGCCGCCCCCCCCCCCCCCCCCGCCACCCCGGCCGTGACTTTAAGCCCTGCCCGGAAGTTGGGCGTCTGCTACGCTTCTCAGCAACTGGTTAGCGTTCCCGATTTCTTATTCCTGGCCTTTGTTTCGTACCTTACTGCGCCTTTGACGATATAAACTTTCTTCAGACCTGAAAACTAGAGCAACAAAACATGCGACGTGAATATGAGGCAGAATTTATCAGGTATACAAGCAAAATAGTCTTCAGTTGAGCTTGTCCGCTCGAATGGGATTCGTGCTCCCGAGCGGACACTGCGGCCCGTGTTCGTATGTGCATCTAACTACAATAAAATAATATTTGTGAAGGCGTTTACATTAGCAGAAAACCAACTAGCGCGTACGAAAGCACGAGGGAGTCCGATATCGATACGGTAAAAGCTGCGTGATACAAGAATACGTAGATACTTGTAAACTGCTTTATGCAGGGAGAAAAAATAACGTGAAAAGTGAAAATAACAAAGTACGCTCCTTTCTCGTAACTTAAATCTTTGCCAATTACATTAGAACCCCTTGCAGTTCTGCGAGTAACAGAATCTATAATAGATATATAAACCTGCTCTCTTTTAACTGCCCACGTTAAGTTTCGCTCCAGAAGAAAAATGTGTAACTTCATGAACACATTTATGGCTAGTTTTCAGGGACACTTAACCCAGTGAGCGCCTGCGGTGTCTATTTCTGACGAACGCTATGAGGCCTTTATTGAGAGCCACGTTAATTTACAGCAAGCCGTTTGCAAAAAACAAAAACAAAAAAAAAAGCCGCACGGCTAAGCACTTACTAAGAAAGCAGATCACGCAATGCAGGCGATTTCAGCGTCTACCGCGCGACAATAACTGCAGCTCAGGTGATACATTTATGCTAAGCGATCGAAATTAGATGACGTAACATTTTCTCACAGCCACTAAGCCGAAATACCAAGGCCTAGCTGTCATCCACTTGGTATGCAGAGTGTTTCAGTTCACTTGCGCCAAGCTCTAAAGATATCCACTCGCGCATTACGACAATGCCAGTGTTCTTTACTGTAATTTTATCCATCTGAGGCTATGATTTAATGAGCTCACGTAATTAATATTAATTAATTACCATATTTTAAACTCTCGCTAAGGAAAAGATGTCTAATTTTGAAGTTGCAGAGCATGTGAACTAGCGTATGGATAATGCACTTTCTATAATAATAGATGCAGTGGTTTCACTTCCTCTGGAATTGTGAGAAAGTGCCAGAGGTTTTAAAGGGTGCCACATTACGAGGCGCCCACGTGCCATGAAATTGGCCCTCTGAAACGTGCTATAGGACAGAACGACCGACGATGCACGGCGACCGCAGGCACAAAGAACAAACAGCTAATGACACGGCACGGAAGCGCCTGGACACGTGGTACTTTTTCAGATCTCACGCGCACCTTCTTAGAAGCCAGAAAATAAAATTAAAATCACTGCACTTATTGGTATGAAAGTACATTATCCGGACACTAATTGACATGCTCTAGAAGTTGCCCATGGCTCTGCCACGGTGGTATATTGGCTATGGTACACTCGGCTGCTGATCCGAGGGTCGCGGGATCGAATCGCGGGCCACGAAGATAGCGTGGCCTAATCGCACCAGTGATCCTGACCGCTTAGTCTTGTCGACAGACGGAGGCAAGAACATCTATTATAGTCGCATACAACTCAAGTCCCCAGTGAAGCCCCTCCCACACCCCCATAACAGCCAGCCACTGTTCCTCTGCGGGGCTGCAAATAGTTCCTACTTCCAACTTTCCGTGCAACCAAAATAAAGCGGTAAAAAGAAAAGTGCATAAATTTACATCTATTTATTCGTTTATTAGAGAGGAGCATGAAAATACCAATTCCTTGTTGAGCCGAAATGAAACGCTTGCAATGCAAAAACCAGGTGAGAGCCACAAGCGCCACCACCTGTATTTTTCAACTCAGTGCGGTGAAGTTTAGTGCTTATAAAGGGCTCGGAAGTGAAATGGACTGTACGGCGGCCTTTAGAAGATTGAGACGCTCAAGCTCCACACATTTTCGCCCATGCTTCTTGCACGTGTCATGGCTTCTACCGATAAAAGGACTCTAGAAGAGCAGACGTTTCGCAGGTACTGAAGGCATAAACACGGCGCCATTTCGAAAGGGTCGCATGAGGACGACTTTGCTTCTGCGATTGGCTGGCGGGGTAAACACCAACTCGCGTGGTCCGTCTGCCCTTGTTGCCAACTGCTGTTTCTTTAAGTTGTATCCTATAGTGCAATCTTTAACTGAGTGTTGTTCCTGATCAGGAAGGACTGTAAAGGTGCCAGACAATCCACAGAAATGCCAGAGTATTGGAACCATCTGGCTCGAACTTAATTGTATCAAACATTGTGACAGGCTCGCTATCAGCTTATCCATAACCTTGCTCATTGCCTTTTCTACAACAGGGTCGATTCCATGTGACAGGTTGTTTCGAACCAGATTACCCGAAAGTTCTGTCTTTATATACCGATAGCTTCCCCTCGTAGACAGCGGCAGCGGTCAAGAGTTTCCTACAGTGTGACTCCTTCATGAGCCTGAACTGAGCTGTCCATAATCTGCGCGATGGCTCCCTCCACAAGGCGCACATTTTAGGGGCGAAGCTCCTTAAGGTTTGGGTCTGCCCGTCCGTTGTTGTAGCGCGTTACCTATACTAGGAACGCGCTACTAGGGCGCGTGCCTCCCGGCGCGCGAGTTCTCTCACTCTTCCATCTGCTGTCTTGTGTGTGAGAGAGAGAGAGACAGAGAGAGCGAAAGGCGCGCGTTGACTATGGAAACGCTCTTTCTTCGATGAACGCGCTACCAGCTCGCAAAGAAGGAGAACGCGCCCTCACCCGCGAGAGACAAGCTTGACGCAGGCAGCATCTTCTAGCGAGTTTCTTGATTGAAAAATACCGATTGCTGGCGCTGGAGAACCGTTCACCGGCCCATATAATATATATATATATATATATATATATATATATATATATATATATATATATATATATATAGTATATATATATATATATATATATGAAGTGCCGGTGGGAGATATCACTTGTGCGTAGTTGAACCATAAGGATTCGTAGCGTGCGCGTTGGCTAAATTAATCCGGAACTCGGCACTATCTACGATGAACATCCGGAGCTTCGCCCACTCATCATCATTCACTCCGTGGATATGCTGTGATTTTTTTTTTTTTTTTTTTGATGTTGCGGTGCATTCACTTGAGGAAAGCACGGCAGCGCAGGTTTGATTTACATCCCCCCGACCTGTGACAAGATCTCCAACAGTTTTGACATTGAATCGGGCGATATGCGAGCGGTCCTACACGAATGATGGGCGCCCATGTTATTTCTGACGGGCATAATAATGTGCCCACAATGGCGCAATGACAGATCCAGTGCGAATATTCGTTTACCGGACGATTACAGCGGTAAATAGAAATGACGCACGCGTCAGAAAGCTATTGTTTAGGGTCCAGGCTGCACTTAACCTGGAATCGATTCTCCGTGCGAGACTTTTTGTACGCACCAGGTGAGGCGGAATGAAAGCACTCACCGGAGCTGCACAGGTCCTATACACAGGTTGTTGTTGTGGCCTCTATAATTGGCACATACCCACAAGGGGGATTGGCCACACTACAGGTAATGATATAGAGAACGGGAAGATTAAAAACCCAAGGACAAAATCTAAGAAATATAAGAAGGAAGGAAGAAGTTGTTTTTGAAGTTCTCGTCGGCCGACCTATATACAGGGCATACGATCTTCTGTCTTTACCTATGCATTTATACCCAACGAAGTAACTCGCTAAGCAACAAGGTGGGTCATTTAAAAATCGACGTGTGATTCTTTTAGTTTCTACTAGAAATTTCATAACTGCAAAGCAGACATCCCAATGGCTGTACCCAAAGTAGACACCTGAATGAAGCAAAAATCATTTCGGTAAACTCCAAGTCCAGGTTGTATAATAATTGGTTCGAGAGTTCTTTTTCGCCGAAGTTTGAAGTGGCCACAGGATAGCAAGAAGTGGTGAACCAATTCCTCTCATCCAAATTGGCGTCGCCATCTTCATGATTACAATTAAGCACAGGGTTTTTATGCCTTCTCTTCAAAATTTCAGTTTCTTCTTGAAAGAAAGTATTCGTCACACCATCAATCCTTCCCTCCTGTTTACTGCTACAGTTTATTTTTCGTTCACGTATGTTATTAACTACAGCGTGTCCTCCCCCTTCGTGGTTATGTGTTGATCGTAGAAGCAAAGGCAACCACTCGAAAATGCGGCTACTTTCGATAAATTGGCGTGACTGCTTGACAATTGACAATTCTTTTTTAGTGGCGAAGCTCCTTAAGGTTTGGGTCTGTCCGTCCGTTGTTCCTAGTAGCGCGTTACCTAAAGAAATGAATGATGCTACGTGTGGGAGGCGCGCGAGCTCTGTCACTCTTCCATCTGCTGTCTTGTGAGAGAGAGAGAGCGAAAGGCGCGCGTTGACTATGGAAACGCTTTCTTCGATGAACACGCTACTAGCTCGCAAAGAAGGAGAACGCGCCCTGACCCGCGAGAGACAAGCTTGACGCAGGCAGCGTCTTCTAGCGAGTTTCTTGATTGAAAAATACCGACTGCTCGCGCTGGAGAATCGCTCACCGGCCACACACACACAGACACACACACACATACATATATACTATATATATATATATATATATATATATATATATATATATATACTGTGACATACTGTGACGTCAACATTTCAAAGAAATCAAACAACAGTTAAGTGACAGCAATTATGGCTGAACATGTGGCTAAAACACCCAGGTCCATCTGTCTCTTCAGGCCTTCGTTTCCTCAGGAAGGACCCCATGGGACATAAAACTCGAGCTAAATAAATCTGTATGCCTTTGTCTCGTTCATCTGTCTTTGTCAGTTCACTCTAGAGAATTTGTCGGCCCTACGATAATGATATCGGTGTTCGCGTCCGCGACTTATCAATGCACTTATCACTGACAATTACGGAATAAACTGTGTACACGCTCATTCTAAAATTTACAGCTCTATTATCGTCTCATAAATACTGAATACTTACACTGTTTCTTTATTTTGCTTTTTTTTTTCCACTACACGACTCGCGGCCTAGACGATCCGCCACAGAGGGTACGTGCCAGGTTCTAAGAGCGCCATCATCATCATTATCATCAATACAGGCACTTTACGTCCAAGGTGTCACTGCCTATATAACGGCCAGCGGCTCTCGCCGCAAAAAAAAATTCGACACGATGATGACTCGCCAGCGAGCGAAAGCCGCCAATGGCGCTTCGCAAGACACGCCAATCCAGCTTCCTTCTCCTGCGAACTTCTGGGACCCCATTTTGTACGACCACGAGGAACCGTCGCACATGTGCCTGTTCCGGGTCGATTCCGACATCAAGGAGATCGAGCAGTACCGCGTACCCGGGATGTTCGTTTCCGCCGAGGAGGACGACAAGACCAAGGTGCACGCGCTCCTCTTGGGACCTCCGGGCACTCCTTACGAAGGAGGCTTCTTCCACTTCCTGATCAAGTGTCCGCCCGACTATCCCCAAAGTCCTCCGCGGGTGCGCTTGATGACCACGGACGCCGGTCGCGTGCGGTTCGGGCCGAGCTTCTACGAGAACGGCAAGGTGTGCCTCGGTCTTCTAGGCACCTCTTCGGACGGGATCGCGTGGAGCCCCTATCAGTGCCTGGGAAACGTGCTTTTCACCATCAAGTCGCTGTTGACGTCCGAGAATCCCGTGACTGAGGGGTCCGCCTTCGGCGTACTGCCGGCGTACGGGACGTGGCTGAGCGACAAGATATGCTGCAACGACGCACTGCAGCACGAGACCATCAGGGTGGCGGTGTGCGACGCGGTCGAAGAGTGTCTTCGTGGGACGTCGGCATGCCCACAGCCCCTAAGGGACGAGATCTTGAGGCACTTCCCACAATTCTACAGGGAGTACGAGATGGCCGTCAGGAGCCGCCTCCACTTGACCGGTTCCTACATGAACGACTCCACCGATGGAGGTGTCCCCGTCTACCAGTTCGAGACGCTTCTGGAGCGCCTCGAAGCCCTGCGCGAAAAGGTTAAATTAATTAACTGATGAGGGAAACGGCCTCATAAAAATCGAACTGGTGGCGCGAGCACTTGCTTCTTCACCCGGACACCCGCGAGGAGGTCAGACGCAGGGAAAGCTTGGGCCTGCATGCCTTCGTGTATGCCAGGCAACAGGACACGAGCACAGCGTGTCGAAGCGGCCACTTTCGCGCGATACAATTCGAAATGCAAATTCGCAGCGTAAGGTGTGACGCCATGATGTTATACGTTCTGCCAATGAAATCTATTTGTGTATCCGTTTATGAGTGCTGAGCTGCTTATGTGCTCACGAAATTGAACCTGCTCGTCGCGAATACTTAAAGAAGCAAGTGCATTCAATCCTAACGCGTATACTAGTTGGAGAGTTGATTAGTCATGGGTGAATACGGCAACGCGCTTCGAAAGATGAGCACATCGACGCTGAAGAGTACACAAACATAAGCAAGCTATTTTTTTTTTCTAAAGCACTTTTGTTTGTCTACTCACCGGTGTCGTCGACGTTTTAATGCGCACTGCCATATCCCAGCATGCAAATGGTAAAAGAACAAGGTCGCTGCCACGGTGGCCATCACAAATCTTTACAACACTCGATACATCTATCCGATTTGTCGCATATACGTGTCTTGGAAAAGAGCGCCTGTTTAATGAGCTAATTTAAATATATGCAGCACTGTTGAAACACTATTTCGACACGTTTTCGGACCTCTTTCTGTCAAATGTCTTGTCAGCAATGAGAAAAGTAAGGAAAACAACGTCCTCTTCAGCTATCCTTAGTTATAAGTTCTACATTAGCCGACACCCAACGTTTCGAGGCCCGTTCGGCCTCCTCTTCAGGGATGACCACCCGGCAAAGCACCCGAAGTAGCGTTTATTAAAGGGACTGACAACCGATTTTTAAAGACAGCCTCCCCCCCTTTTTCTTTTTACGGTTCTTGTATTTTATGAAGGACGGTTTTCAGCCTTGGCTTGTTTTTAATCGTGTCATTGATGGAAGTGGATTTAGGTGTTCTGGCGCAGCTTTTGTAGCACGAAAAAAAAGTGGCGCAAAAATCTGTGCTTTTGATGCAGGAAAAATTTCGGCTTGTAGCAAGGAAACTACGACTTCAGAGGTCCTCTGCATTGCTGGAGGCATAAATTTATGCATGGAACCAACAACAACAACAAAAAAAAAAAGATGGCAGATCCCACGTGCAGTGGGAATCAAGGAAATGCGAAGCACGCATCAGGAACGTAAAATGGATGTGCATTGCTGTCTCGCTATAAATATTTTGGTACGTATGAAGTTAACGAAACGGCCGCAAGAGCACCAAAATTGTGGCATGTAAACCATGCCGCTCATGACACGCATGTCACGATTCTAATGTTATGAGCTGTCATTTACGTTCGTCATGCAGTCGTGTTGTGCCATACCAATTTTGGTATACATCCCATTAACGAAACGCGTGGCATGTAAATCATGCCGCTCATGACATGCATGTCACGAGTTTCATGTTCTTAGAACTGTCACCCATGGTCGTCATTCCGGTTCGTGTTCGGTTCAACACCCTGCAATCCGTGACACTTTTCTGCGCGATGATAATGATTTCATAATACTTGCGCTGCGGCTGTAATTAGTGTGAATGAAACGTGTGGTGTTGTTTTGGACCATTTATAGAGCAGCAATTAAGTTTGCGTGGGTAGGGACCCACGCCGGTGTAGCATACTCCAATTTCGATCGAAATATTGTTTTATAGAGCAGGAGTTTCAAAGGAGGGACATGATAAAGATTTCAACAAGGATAGCCTAACACGCGATTAGCTTTGTAAATTAAGTGCTCGATATGAGTGGACCAGTTTAGGTTTGCAGTAATGTAAACGCCGAGGTATTTATATGAAGTCAGTGACTGTAAAATGTTATCAATATGGTACGGTTGTGGGCAGGAAGGTTTGCTAGAAACGCGCATGACTTTACACTTATTTATTGCATTACACTTATTTATTGCAATTGCAAATTGGTGCAATGACTACACGAATTTGCGATTGCGCCTAGATCACACTGCAGTGAGGAAGACTCTTTCGTATTGGCTATCTCGCTAAAGATAACACAGTCGTACGCGAATAGGAGAATATTAGAGTTCACACGATCATTGATCATTGAAGAAAGATCATTGGTATGGATCATTAGGAATAATAAAGGCCCAAGAACTGAGCCTTGAGGAACGCCTGAATGCACTTAGAGAAGTTGTCTTTTGTCAAAGGATGCTTATGCCTTACCGATGTTAATCTTGTAATTGGTGAATGCCTCAGCACATTGGGCTCGGTGTATATCACGAAGCTGGTTGTTTCGAGCGTTGACAGTGGCGGCTCAAAGCAGCTAACCAAGAACCTTTATTCCGAAAGCACTTCAATTCCAAAAGCACGGCTACGCTTGCCGAGGATTCAGCGTCCGGCTCCTGAATCAACAGAAACACCATGCACTCTCCCGTATGTCGGAGGCGTTAGCGAAACCATCGGCCGTATTCTCAGAAGAGAAGGCATCCGAGTGACTCACAAGCCCACGAACACATGTTCTCTACATATTGCCAAAGGCCGTTCACCGAAGGAGAGACCCCAAGGCACTGTATACAAATATGCAATGCGAGCTACATCGGCGAAACGAAAAACCTCAAAGAAACATTTTGTCAGCACAGGAATAACCTCTAACTTTGCAACAGATCGCAACACGATAGCTGAACACTCCCAGGATAGCGACCACCGTATCAATCTTCCTGACACAACGGTCGTACCAACTGAAACTACTGAAACCAGTTATCGGAAATAGTTGCTGCTTTGTGATTGGGGACAGAAACAGAAAACTTCGCAACGCGAGACATTTTAATGTATGTAAGACAAGCTTGTTGGAAACAAAATTACCAGAACGAACAAAATGTTGCCATACGGCTTCGAAACCAAAGAAAACGACGTCATCTGCCCGTACTTTGTGCGACTTTTCTTCGTCGCATCAGTATGGTTGTGTCGGGTTTTCTGGGCAAAAGCGACCATGACTATATTGCGCGAAACGGGGATTCTCATCTACGGTTAGGGCGCTCGGTAGTTGGATTGCTTCAAGGAACAGTGCAAAGAATGACAGGACATACAGAAAAAGATAGCGTTGACTCCACCGGTGGATTCCCTGAGGAAATGTCCTTCTTAACGAGAGGAGCGGTGTCTTTGATGCTGCATAGCTAGCAGGCGACATATTGCGGGCGTCATTTATACAGTCGCGTAGTGGCGGCAACTTAGGGAGCATTCAGGTGCTTTGTTTAACTGATAGCTGCGCAGCGTGGGAACAAGCACGCGTACGGCTTTGCTTTGCCGCAGACGCAAAGTTTTTCCACGACCGGACGGCGGAAGCTAACGGAAAGCTTGGAAAAGGGGACTTTTATATGGAAAGCGACGGCTTCGAGGGCCCATTAACCCGTTCAACCCTGCTGGCACCTCTACGAATCCCACCACCCTTTTTCCGCTGTCTGTATCGTGGGGCAGGCGCCCGCGTGGCGGAAGGAGTGAAAAGGGTAAACAAACAAGGTAACCAGGGTCGCTTGTAGTTCTGCAGAAGGGTACTGTGAGCCTCGTTCATTCCATAGGTAGATGACCTGAAAGATTCCCTCAAACGGCGCTTTGCAGACCATCGGAAAACGCGGCGAAGTTTGCTATTTGTGTTGCCAAAGCACGCCTGCAAGGGCAAATTTGAATCTGTTCAGCCGGCCTTCGACTTTTACCTCAGAGATATGACAACAGCGCACATCGTTACGCTAAAAGGTGAATGGGAAACGTGGAAAACTAAATAGCAAACCATTCAAGAGGAGGAACTTCCCCGCTCTGCGACGGGTGCTTTACCTGAATGCAACAAAGCCCTCGTGCCGAACGTTCACACACTCAAGATATTGGCGACAATCCCGATGAGTACAGCTGCTGCAGAACGCAGCTTCTCGACACTAAAAAGAGTAAGAACATACATATTTTGAAGAACCGTTCAGCTGAAGAGTGGCTTAATGGCCTGGTTCTTATGTCAATTCACCGGATGCAACTCAGTGTCGACGAAACTGTGTTTATAAAGAAACCGTGACGCATGAAAAGTGCAGCGTGAACCACTCTTTTTGGCCAAGCTGCATGGTCGCTTTCTTTTTCTTTTGCGTTAACTTTTACTATATTGTAAAACCACTCGCAATGTCATTCTTTAATATTGCTTCCTAAAACGAATATTAACGTTCTGCATCTTTTGTGTGATGAAAGCATCCGTGTTTTGGTTCTTTGTGGTTCAATGAAATTGTTTTCGCGAATATGTCTGTTTTTTTCTTTTAAGAGTTGCTGTCATAAAGTGGCTCACGTTCTTCTCGCACGCCTGTAGTTGAGACAAAGTGTGAGAAATTGAGTAGAGAAAGCGTCCGACAAATATTTTTTTTACTTCCTGCAAAGTGGGCGCCTGATTCCGTTGCACTGCTCTTATTTATTATTTTTTTTTGGCTCCTCTTTCCGTCACTGACTCTGTATGGCCCTTCTTCGTCTAGATTACTTGGTTAGAAAGTATTCTTTCTCGTGCACAACCACTAGTTTTACTGCAGTGTCAAAAAACTTGCTTTCCATCTCGGATGAACTCGTCTTTTGTACTGTATTCCACTCTGTTGTCATTCTCGTCTAATAATTAAGCGCCTTCTATATTCCCGGGCAAGTTTTTTTAAGCATTGTATAATAATGACCATGCTGTTATTGGCGCTGTTGTCGCCCCCTTTTGTTATGTAATACCCTGAAAAGGGCCTTTAAGGGTGAATAAATGATGATGATGATGATGATGATGCTTTTTTTGGGCCCACCCCGAAAAAAAATCCTGGCTACGTGCCTGATACGTATTCTAGAATTTGTAATCGGACGTATGCTGTGAGGCGTTTTGGGGGTTGTATACAACGTGATTGTGGAAGGAAAACAGCGGATGTAGTTGTGGTCAGAAAGGGCGGGGATTTGGAGCACCTGCCAATTGTAGCCACTGGGGATGAAAGTTGATGTTGCCAATGTAAGCTAGGTCAATCCAAGATTTTGCATATGGTGTGACGAAGGTGCCCCATATATGGTGCGACGAAGGTGACGAAGCAGCCCCATCTCACCATGGCGAGGTGGGGCTGCTCAGTAATACTAAGTCGTTAGACATGGCAAATTGTGCAATTATGGAACCGCGTTTATCCCCAGGTACTGGGCTCCACATCGGATCATCATCATCATCATCACCACCATCATCAGCCCATCTTATGTCCACTGCAGGACGAAGGCCTCTCCCAATCCTCGCCATACTTGCCTGTCCTGCGCGAGCTGATTCTATTTGATGCCTGCGAATTTCTTGATTTCGTCCCCCCATCTTACTCTCTGCCGCCCACGGCTGCGCTTACCCTCTCTTGGTGTCCATTCCGTCGTTCTAACTGTCCATCGGTTATCTAGCCTTCTCATCACATGGCCTGCCCGTGTCCGTTTTTTCTTCTTTATATCGTTCATTATGTCGGTGACCCCCGTTTGTTCTCTGACCCACTCGGCTGTCTTCCTATCCCTTAGTGTAACGCCTATCATTTTTTTTTCTTCTTTATATCGTTCATTATGTCGGTGACCCCCGTTTGTTCTCTGACCCACTCGGCTGTCTTCCTATCCCTTAGTGTAACGCCTATCATTTTTCGTTCCATCGCCCGCTGCGCGGTTCGTAACTTCCTCTCTAGCTTCTTTGTAATTCTCCAGGTTTCTCATCCGTATACGTCAGTACTGGCAAGATGCAGTAGTTATATAGTTTCCGCTTGAATGATAGAGGTAGGTTTCCGTTCATTAGTTGGGAATGTCTCCCATATGCGCGCCATCCCATGTTTATTCTACGGTGGATTTCTTTTATATGGATGTTTATCATTAAAATGGGCGGCAATTATTGTTTTGATCGGGCTTTCAGTGACAAGGACACGTAAGTCAGGAAGAATGGAGTCGACTGGCCGATGGGGCGGAGTGTAGCCGTACACATTCCACCTCAACGCCGAAAAGTAAGAGGCAATTAGGAGGCTTTCATTCCTGAGAAATCCGTGTGAATTTATTTCCTTGCAACCTTGTGCTACAAACAGGTGTATGTCAATTTTACATCTCACTTTTTTTTTTTCGTGTACAGGTACACCTATTGGTGGGAGTGTACAGAAAAATAAATTGGAAACTGTGCTTTGCGATCACCCTGCGAGTCACACGGCATCCGATTTCATTAAAAGTTGTTATCACACATTAGACTGATATAGTAGGAACATCGCACACGCACACATACACTCATCCACTTCAAACTAATGCACATCTTCGAACGCTCACTTTTCTTAACCGCATACTGACAATCCCGTATATATATTCCACAATCTCGGCCTGCCATGTAGTGCGTGTGGGGAAATTACTGTTGTGCGTAATAATGAAGTAAGAATTTGCAGAACACCTGACAGTTTAAGGTAG
This sequence comes from Hyalomma asiaticum, assembly GCA_013339685.2. Classification (NCBI taxonomy): domain Eukaryota; kingdom Metazoa; phylum Arthropoda; class Arachnida; order Ixodida; family Ixodidae; genus Hyalomma; species Hyalomma asiaticum. The sequence goes on from CM023482.1 coordinate 53,390,108, forward strand.
TTTAACTAGTAGCCGCTAATCTAAAAAACACGCCTATAATATTCAATGGAAAACTGCCAAAAAGCTATACATCTCGAGCTTCCTTGTTTACATCCTTAAGGGTGTAAATTTTTATTGTATACGTTATTAAGAGATAATAAAGCTATTTAAAGCATCTGTGAGTCACAAATTTTGTGCTTTACTAGTTATGTAAAGCCTTAGCTAGCTTGCCAGAGAAAATTGTAATAGTTTATTAGCCTGATAGGTGCTAGACGCGCGGATCAACCACCTTATATGGGATCTATTCGGCCAACGGAAACTTCAACAACTCTTATGAGCACGCTAATACAAACTAGCAAGGCTAACAGAGCAACGTATTAGACTAATACAAGCACCTATAAGACAAGTAAGAATTTTCTACAGGACTAATACAACACTAACAAGACTAAGAGAAAAACTTATTGGATTAATACAAATCTCAATTAGAACTTTTGCTTGTGTCAGACGGCGGATTTCAACGAAACCGAAATGTACGGCCTCGGTGCTGGTCACCGAGGCCGTACAAGCAAAGCAGCCGTACAAGCAAAGCCTTCGTCGTTTAATGGTTACGTCTTTCTGTTCCTTAACGAGGGCACACTGTTGGTTTATCACACTAGTGCTATTTAAAATGCCGCCGTTGCGCTTCGCGCGATCACCATCATATAGTAGTGGACTAAGTGAGGAGGGCGCAAAACAAGGAATGCGCGCGCAAAAGCCGGCGCGAGAAAAGAAATGGGCGCGCGCAAGGGTGGAAGCAAGTGCGCGCACACTGTTCTCGTTGCACTCCGTGGGACCTTTATGCTACTTTAGCTTCGCGGGTGAAAATTTTGTACACGACGCCATGAATGGATTCAGACGAAATGCGGACGGCGCGTTGTTTTTTATAAACTTCACTTTACCAATCCCGACCAACGGCATAAGTCACTGTATGCTGGTGCGTGCGAGTAAGTAGGGCCACTGAAGGCAGTGAGATACAGTCGTACATCGCGCCCGTTAATATGTGGGTGGGAAGGGCCAATGAACAGTTGCACAAAACAACATGAGGAACGGACGTCGCTCGGAAGCATAGGTCGGCAGTGTGGGAGAACACTCACTCACCATAATTTTTCCAGGACCTGCACTCACTCGCACTCACCTCCACTCACGCTCAAAGGCGCTCTCACTCGCACTCACTGCCACTCACACTCACGTCTATGAAATGAGTGCGAGTGAGTGCAGTCATGAGTGAGTGCGCCGACCTATACATCATTATCGGCACAGCCGCCTTTTTTTTTTAGAGGCGCCTGTGTATGGGCTCTGCCTCTCTTCTTTCTCCTCTCTGTCCCTTTAATTCCCCCACCCCTGAGTGCTATCGGTTGAGGTGTCCTCACTGAGAGACAGTTACCCCGCAGCTCTTCACCCTATTTTCTTCACTTTCTTAACTATAATCTCTATCTCTCTCTCACTGCTACTAAAAACTTGAGGTACAGAAATCAAACGCCAAAACACCTGCTGACGAAAATGCATGGCCTTCGAGATCGGCGTTTAAGCCTGACTAAAACGCTGCTGATGAGTTAATTTTTATGATGATAAAAATACTGTGGAAGGCTTTAGTTTGAATAAGTCCAATAGATAGCTGTGGCTCGCTTTGATTAAATTTAAATTGTGGCGTAATAGAAGTTGCAAAACACGATCCCTTCGAGATCCGCTCCTATATTAAATGGAATATGTGTAGAGAAGGGCACACGCTCATTATAGGAAACAACTTCAAACAAACAAACAAACAAACAAACAAACAAACAAACAGCAGTTGGCGACAGGAGCAGACGGATCGAGCGAGTCGGTATTACTCCGCCAGCCAATCACAGAAGCAAAGTCGTCCTCACGCGACCTTTTCAAAATGGCGCCATGTTTATGACTTTGGTACCTGCGGAGCGTCTGCTTTTCTTGAGTACTTTCATCGGTATAGAAGCCATGACACGTACAAGAAGCATATATGGACTAAAAAACGCCCACGCACTCTCTACAGATGGTTAATCAGCAGAGATTAAGCGTGCAGCACCGGTGTTTAGCAGTGGGTTAATCACGACGGTGCACTGAAGCCTTTCTTAATTATTGGCTACGCGTTTGTGCTTGCTAATGAGGTTACATGCACATTTGGCTTGTGTTTACCACAGTGTTTATATCGCATGGCCTTGCACTTAGCCACCGACTCTGTTCTTGTGCCCGGGCTACAGCATCGGCACTGCGAACGGTTCTGCAGCTGTCGGTGCTGTTCTTCCAAAGTTGCCTGCGGAGTTCGTACGATCCATGGCTTAACCCACGTGGAAGTTGTTAGTTGAAACTGCTACGGCCGCGTTCGGCACGAACGCGAGGAAACGTGGTCGGCGTCGGCAGCAGCTGATGGCGTCCCACGATGGCCTGCTTCTGGCTTCTGCCATGCGCATGCCAATGGCCAGCGCCCTTGGGTGCGACGTAGAGAACAACGTAACTGACCGCGCTGCCAATGGAGAATTTTCTCGAAAAAAGAAGATTAAGGTCTGCGTGTTTCCATCTTCAAAAGGCCGCGGTGCAGTTCATTTCGCTTCCGAGCCTTTTAGAGGCGAAGCTTACGGTGGTGGTGGTGGTGGTGGCGATTATGGTAAGGAAAAGACGCTCATTTCTGCAGCCCAAACTGGGAGCACGGCACAGCGTCTTGGGGAGGGGGTAATGGGAAATAAAGAGGACAGAAAGGTAATGAGAGATGTCAGGGTTCGCTCAGCACTGCAGAAGTAAGCCGGCGGAAAGGGGAGGCGCGGGAGGGCAACCCGGGCTCAGCGGTAGGCTGCGATGCCCGTCTCATCTATGAAGTCCACCAGAGTCTGCAGCGCTGGTAGATGGGGGCGAGTCGGGAACAGCAAGTGGTGGAGTGTGGTGGCTGGAAGTCCCTGCCTCCGGTAGGCTGAGATGACCCTCGAACGTTCCTGTGCAAGTCCGGGACAGGCACAGAGGAGGTGTTCGAGAGTCTCAGGATCCCCGCAGCGGCTGCAGGCTGGAGAGGCGCAGAGGCCCTTGGCGTGTCGGCGGGCTGCTGTCCAAAAAATTACGGTCGAGGCTTGTCTCCCGTTGTGCATCGTACCCACGTCGCTCGCGCTCGCTTTCGGCGCGTGCCTCCCGGCGCGCGCTCTCTCTCTCTCTTTGACAGCGGCAGTCATGAGTGTAGTGAGGCCAGTATACTGTGTGCACGTGTGGGCCGATCCCGGAGGCAGTGCGCCGAGACAGTTTCATCTGCTGTCGTGAGAGGGAACGCGCGCGTTGACTATATGGAAACGCTCTTTCTTCGATGAACGCTGAGTTGAGGGGAACGCGCGCAGTGAAACCGAAACCGCGTTTTTTATCGCTCTAAATCAACGCACACGGTGCAACGGAACAATGCATATTGTTGATTGGAGGGTCGAGGATCCCGAATACGCACTTAGTACAAAATGTTCAGAAAACGTTTCACGACCCCTTTAAGCACGAAACTTCGCCGAACTGAGCTGAACGCAGGTGGCGCTTTCGCATTGGTTTTGGCATTGCAAGCGTTTTATTTCAGCCCAGTAAGAAATTAAGAAATTGGTCTTTTCATGTTCCACTCTAATGAAGGAATAAATGCACGTATTATTATGCACTTCTCTTCTACTTTTGCCATTAGCTCTTTATTTTGGTTACGCTGAAAGTTGGATGTAGGAACTATTTCAGCCTCGTGGAGTGATGTTAGCTAGCGGTGCTGAGGGAGTGGGAGGGGTTGCACCGCAAACTTCAGTAGCACCCGACAGTTATTCCGTGCTATTACGCTTTCTATTCAATTGTGCGCACTGAAAATAATAAAACAGTAAACGCAAGAGCTTTCAAATTTATTTCGCTTCGAATGCGCCGCCGCACCGAGAGTACGGCACTGGCTACGGCTTCGACGCACAAACACACATCCTCGCGCACCCCCCCTTTCTTCCACACCACTGTCGCCCCCGCTTGGCAGGCAAAGCTGAAGTTGACGCGTTGTGAGATGTGCTTTGTGACATTTGGTGTGATCGGCCAGTGGTAGCGGTGATCGGCTGTAGTGTCCATTGATCCGAGCTGGTGCCCACAACTGCCGACCGATGATCATAGACTTCCGTAACCGCTCCATGAAATCAGAGCCGCCTGGCAGCGGCCGCCAGCAGAGTGGTTCCGTGCCAGGGGCCTGCGATACGTCCAAGGGCTTGCGGAATGGCGACAGAAGCGATGCGATGCTTCGACAAGTGAGCCTGGTCGCGGCATTCCACGACCACATCTCGTGCGCCAAGTCTGCCGAACTACTCGATCCCATGCCGTGCGAGACGGACCACTTGTACGCTCACTGTGGCGACGATGCTCCCGAGGCTCCTGACGACACGGAGCTAGAGAGGCTGCGAACGCTCGTCTTGATGCACACGGATTTATTACAGCACCAACACGAGGTGATCGCCGAACGAGAGAGACAGATCGACGAGCTACGCAGCCAGCGGGACGAGGTGAGTAGTGTGTTGTTTCGCTCACGGCCACCGCTGACCACGTAAACGGTGGCCCCTGGTGTGCCTTACCCCGCGCACGCGTCGCGGCAGCGATCCTTGGGTCGCCGTGGCCGCACGTGTTTTTTGGCTCGCAATATGTACGCGTCGCCCGTTTCTGTCACCCCTTAAAAGCTCAGTTTCTCAACTGGGGCTACGGTTTTTTTGCTAGTCCGATTCGGGCCGCGGAAGCGACGGTTGTGTGTTTTTGTGTTGACGCTAGCGCCACCTGTCGAGGGCGGCCCGAAGCACGCGTGACGCCTCGCGCCCTGTCCGCTACTCTCCGCCCCGCAACAACTGCGTGCATTCGGCCCATCCAGCTGGCTGGCTGATAAGTGTCGCGAATTTGTCGGATGGAAATTCCACGAAATTTCACGGCTAACGAACAAAATGTGGATCAATCGGCACTTTTTGTCGGCATTTTTTGTCGAGCGCCTCGGAGTAGCGGCTAGGGACGCGGCAACGAGAGTTCTTCGCAACCTTGCACGTAATCACGCTTTCGTGCGCCGAACTAACAGCTTTCGCGAAGGGATTATTCTGTTACGCGCAATTCCGCGTTCCACTCACCGTGTACGACTTGTAGCACCGACACGTCTGCGTAAATTCGCTTCACCGTACTAGACTGAAGTGAGCCAGAATACTATAGCACACTTTAACTGGACTAAACCGAGCGCGCTACGTCGCGCGGCGGAGGGAATTACGACTGAAGAAAAGGCCCCTCCCCGCTTCCTTGATATTTCCTCCGACCGTTGAATCAAAGGCATTGGCTGAATGCGGGACCTCAGAAGCGGCTAGAAAATTTTCCACCGATATAATATTGCCGGCTGCTGCCGTCTTGCAATTTGCGCTTCATCCGTAAAGTCGCGGTGGGGTTGTCGAACTCCCCGCTGGTACGCGAGTGTTCTCTCTCGAAAGAAGAGAAAGTGAATTCTGGCGATCTACGTGCCGAAACAGCAACATGGTTATTGAGACACGCCGTAGCAGAGAATTCTGTGAGTTTAGATGACCCACAGTTTTTCGACCTGCACCTAAGTACTGGCATGGGCGTTCTTGCATTTCGCCCACGGCCTCCTCTCGCGATTTCTCCTTCCCTCCCCCGCCGCCGATATGTTCCGCCGTCCGCGGGTGTACTCCCTTTTCACTCCTTTTGTGTGCCGTAATTGTATTAACGTTGCTCCGCGTTTTATTACTTGTGAGACAGGTAGGAAGAAACAGAAAAAAAAAGGAAAAACAATCAGTTCAGTATCCTGCTGCGAGTTACAGCTGTTGTGCGTGCTCATGGAATTGGCCGTACGCTGTGCGCTAGCTAAACGGTGCGGGTGCATGGAACTCTACCCGTAGTCGCACGCGCGCGCCCGCACGCACGCACACACACACAGCGAAAGAAAAAAAAAAAAACGTACGCGTTTCTTCAGTCGGTGTGACAGGTCGACGCGAGAACGATATTAGTTACCAACCGCCCCGTGTTTATTTAAATCGTTCGGTCACTCTGCCGAGTACGAGTTTGCGTGATCGATTCCAATTCGAGGCAATGGAGCACAGTGAATGAACTATGCGCAACCGAGAGTAAATGGGGGAGCCTATCGATGCGTCGTCTTTTAGATGATGTGTGACATTTGAGGAACGCTAATGAAGTGCCAGAGAAATTGAACTACGTTTTCTTTTTCTTTAATTTATAAGTTTACGGTGTGGCGGCAGCCAAGCCAAGCCAAGCTGCCAGGCAGCGCCACCCTCCGCTACTCTCCGGAACCACCAGAGCCAACCCGAATAAAGTCAGTTGATGTTTGGGATCCACGCCGCGCGGTTGTGTCCGCTTCTACCGCGCGTACACGCGTCCCAACAGTGGTGACCCGGACGAGGCTTACCGCCCTTTTCAAGTGATCGACGCCATGGAGGCCACCCCTGACGCACTGGCCATCTCCGCCGTCGACATCAGGCTCCCACCGTTTTGGACAGCGGACCCGCAGCTGTGGTTCCTGCAGGTGGAGTCCCACTTCACCGCTCGTCGTATTACCGGTGAGCTAACAAAGTACCACCACGTGGTCGCTAGCCTCCCACCGGCAATAGCGAGCGAAATACGCGATCTGCTGGTCGTTCCACCCGCAGAGAACGCGTACACAACCCTGAAACAGCTCCTCATCAGCCGCCTCACGCCGTCGGAACCTCAGCGCCTGCAGCAGCTACTGCACGACACCGAGCTCGGGGACCGGACGCCCAGCCAATTGTTGCGCCACATGAGGCAGCTGTTGCACACGGACGGCGCAACTACCACCGATACCGACAGCAGACTGCTTCGCGAGCTGTTCCTACAGCGACTCCCGGGCAACGTGCGCATGATCCTCGCCTCGGCTGCCGACAAACGCCTGTCTGAACTCGCCGAGCTCGCGGACTCTGTGCTGGCGGTCGCTCCGCCGTCCGTCGCGGCGCTACAGCCAGACATCGCCGGCCGCGCGCCTACGACCGCACTGCACGACATCCGGGAGCAGATCTCCCGCCTCGCCGATACCGTCGCAGCGATGCAGGCCCGCAGTACTCCCGAGGAGCGCCAGCGTCCAGCAGCGCAACAGAAAACCTGCTGGTATCACAGGAGGTATGGCAACGCTGCTCGCAAATGCATCCCTCCTTGCGACCATGCGGGAAACGGGAGCGGCCGGCACTGAGGACGACCAGTGTCTCGGATGCCCCCGAACGTCGTCCATCAGTGTTTTTCCTCGGCGCTGAGGTGAGCGTGTTGCCGGTTGGGTCCACCCATGGCCGTGTCCCCAGCGCGTCCCCCCTTCAGGCGGTCAACAACACAACCATCGCCACCTACGGACATCGCTCGCTGCAACTCAATTTATGCTTGAACAGAACGTTCCGGTGGATTTTCATCCTGGCAGCAGTGAAGTTCGCCATCTTGGGTGCGGATTTTCTTCGGCATTTCGGTCTTCTCGTCGATGTGCGCAACCGGCGCCTTCACGATCCCGTGTCGCAGGCAACTGTGCAAGGCAATCCCTCGAAGCACCCTCCGCTGAGCCCCAATCTGCTCGGGCCGTCCGGTGTAGAACGTTTTACTCGAATTCCGCATGAGTTTCCCGAGTTGACGAGGCAGCCGCCAGCCAGCGCCGCGGCGAAGCACGAGGTACGCCACTACATCGTCACCAGCGGCCCACCCGTGCACACGTGGCCTCGCCGTTTGTCTCCGGAGAAGTTGAAGGTCGCCCGGCAAGAATTTGAACACATGCTGGAACTAGGGATCATCAGACCCTCGTCGAGCGCCTGGGCATCTCCACTCCATATGGTGCCCAAGTCAACACCGGGAGACTGGCGACCATGCGGGGACTACAGGGCGCTGAACCGGGTAACGACCCCAGACAGGTACCCGGTACCGCACATACACGATGTCACGACGAGGCTTCACGGTGCCACTATCTTCTTGAAGATCGACCTGGTGCGGGCATACCATCAGATTCCCGTTGCCCCGGAGGACGTCCCGAAGACCGCCATCGCAACGCCTTTCGGACTCTTCGAATTTCTCCGAATGCCATTCGGACTCCGAAACGCGGGTCAGACATTCCAGCGGTTCATGGACGGTGCTATACGCGGTCTCAACTTCTGCCACGCCTATCTTGACGACTTGCTAGTCGCCAGCAGCACTCCGGAAGAGCACGTCAATCATCTACGCATCGTCTTCCAGCGCTTAGTGGAGCATGGCGTGGTCGTGAACATGGCCAAATGCGAGCTCGGCGTGCGACAGCTCTCGTTTCTTGGACACGTCATCTCTGCCTCAGGAGTTCTTCCTCAACCCAACAAGGTTGAAGCCGTGCAAGGATTTCCGCAGCCGACCGCCAAGCGCCAGCTTCGGGAATTTCTGGGTTTGGTAAACTTCTACCGCCGTTTCATTCCCCGCTGCGCCCAGATCCTTCAACCTCTCCACGATCTGCTGGCCACTTCACGAAATGGCTCAGACACCCTCTCCTGGTCTCAAGAAGCAAAAGAAGCCTTCTGCGAGGTTAAGGACGCCTTGGCAAACGCCGCACTGCTTGAATACCCCAGGTCCGGTGTCCCGCAGAGTGTGATGGTGGATGCCTCCGATACAGCCGTTGGGGCTGTATTACAGCAACTCGTTGGGGGAATCTGGCGCCCGATTTCCTTCTTTTCGAGGAAGCTAACGCCTACCGAGCGCCGCTACAGTACCTTCGGGAGAGAACTGCTGGCCGTGTACGCTGCCATACGACATTTTCGCCATTTCCTGGAAGGTGTAGAGTTTTTCGTCCTCACCGACCACAAGCCGCTTACTTACGCATTGCGCTCGCTAAGCTCCGACGGGGGAACGCACACAGCACGTGAACGGCGCCAAATGTCCTATATATCAGAGTTCACGACTGACATCCGCCACGTCAAAGGCGGCGACAATGAGGTAGCGGACGCCCTCTCTCGGAATCCTGTCAACGCCATCATGCCCACACTACTGGTTGATTTTCCTGCTTTGGCTGCCGCTCAACGTGAAGATGACGAACTGAAACGCCTGTTGACCGCGACCACTGCCCTGAATCTTGAGTGGATCCCAATTCCCGGATCCGAGGACAAGGTTTGCTGTGACACAAGCGCCAGTAGAACTCGCCCGTTCGTGCCTGCAAGCCTCCGTCGCCATGTGTTCGAGTCCTTGCACAGACTGTCTCATCCGGGGATTAGAGCCACCCAAAGACTGGTGACTGCAAGATTTGTCTGGCCAGGCGTAAATCGGGACGTCCGACGCTGGGCACGTGAATGTGTAGCTTGCCAGCGCTCTAAGATACAACGCCATACCTCGACAGCACTGGGAACACTCCCCACTCTGGAGTCTCGCTTTGACCATGTCCACCTGGACATCGTCGGCCCACTGCCACCCTGCCACGGAAAGCTTTACCTGCTGACCTGTGTCGACAGGTTCACCCGCTGGGCGGAGGCCATCCCTATCGCGGACATCACTGCCGAGACGGTTGCGAGTGCTTTCCTGTACCACTGGGTAGCCCGTTTTGGGGTGCCCTCCACGATAACAACAGACCGCGGCCAACAGTTTGAATCAGCCCTTTTCACTGCCATCAGTCAGCTCATGGGCACCTCACGCATACGTACGACGGCGTACCACCCCATGAGCAATGGCATGGTGGAGCGCTTTCACCGCCAGCTGAAGGCTGTGCTCACGGCAACCGAGGAACACAACTGGGTGGAGGCCCTCCCACTCATTCTTTTGGGTATAAGATCCACCTTGAAAGAGGACATTGGCTGCAGTGCCGCTGAGTTGGTCTACGGCACGACACTCAGGCTGCCGGGAGAGTTCTTTGCGCGGGGCTCAGAGGAGGCATCCATAGCTTGCAGTGACTATGCACTTCGCCTACGCAACGTCATGAGCAAACTGCGCGCGGTACCTCCACGGCCCACAGGGTCGCGTGTGGTGCACGTCGACCCGCAGCTCACATCGTGCCCATATGTATTTGTACGACACGACGCAGTTCGGCGACCTCTTCAGCCACCCTACGATGGGCTGTTTAAAGTCCTCCGCCATGGCAACAAACAATTCACCATCCAGAGAAGCGGTCGTGAGGAGGTTGTGTCGCTGGACCGCATCAAGCCAGTACACATGGACCGTGACGATGCCGTGTTGCCTCCGCTAAGGGAATCATCGCCAGGACCCCCAGCTTCAATGCCAGCCCAAGCCCACGAGGTGCCCTCCCGGCCGACACACAGCGGACGGCTATCAAGAGCACCCACTCGCCTGGACCTTTAACTCCGTTCGGCAACTCACTAAGCGGGGAGTGCTGTGGCGGCAGCCAAGCCAAGCTGCCAGGCAGCGCCACCCTCCGCTGCTCTCCGGAACCACCAGAGCGAACCCGAATAAAGTCAGTTGATGTTTGGGATCCACGCCGCGCGGTTGTGTCCGCTTCTACCGCGCGTACACGCGTCCCAACAACGGTACTCCAAAAGAGCCGCTCTTCGCGTCCCATCAATGATGCCCGTATTGTAAATGTAGCCGTAAATAGGAAGGACGACGTCTGACGCAGCCTTACAACTCTTGACAAACATCTGCTGGAATATCTGCGCAAAAAAAGGAAAGGCTTAACTGTCTTCATTTTCTTGCCTAACAGTGGCCCCGTTATAGACTGATGGATGGATGGATGGATGATACGAGCGTCCCCTTTGTAACGGGGCGGTGACATGTGCGCCACCAGGCTCGCAGAAAAATTTCAAGAACTTGTCTTTTTTTATCCCTCTCTAAGTTGGTCTCATGCTTTTTAAATCTACTTCAATTAAATCGATCATACTGTAGGATGGATGCTATGAGTGTCCCCTTTGTAAAGGGGCGGTGACATGTGCACCACCATGCTCGTAAAAAAATTTAAGAACTTTTTTTTCCCCACTGATGGATGGATGGATATTAGGAGCGCCCCCTTTATAACGGGGCGGTAGCCGGGCAACCAAGCTCTAGCTTTATTTTTTCCCCTCTACAACCATTTCTTTTCCCGAATCACACACATCTTCGTAAAACCCTTTCGTAAAAGGTCGCCTCTAGCGCCGAACGCGCGAACTACAGCCAGTTGCCATGATGAGGGCACCCTAGCAGACGATGCGAGCCTCGGCAAATGTCAACGCGCGAGTGCGTGACATTTCAGCACCGATGAATACTGAATTACTCCTGCTTGTTCTTGGGGTGCTTAAATGTTCGAGCCCGTTGTACGATAATCAAAACGGCCCACATTCTGACGTGCTAGCTTTGACGATGCCGTGGCGAGAACAGTGAGAAGGTAATAAGTTTAACTGGAAACCAGAGGAGCTATGGCGCACCACACGTGGTTAGAAAAGGGTACGTGTATCCCCTTTCATTATATCATAACAGCCGTGACAACCTGGTGATTAACGAGATGCAGACTGATTCGTTTGGCTACAACCTTATAGATTATTGGCCGAGTTTATGTCCACAGACGACCGCTGTTGAGTCACTTAAAGTGGTGTGGCACTTCAAACCGATCTCTTCTAGCCCACTATGTGAACCGAATCTTGTCTGGTATATTACTATAAGGGGCAGAATGTCCGAAGCTTTCTGCACGTCAAAATGTTTTTCATTACCTCTGAGGTCGGCGGACAGTTTTCCTTTACAGACACCAAGAATGAACTAAAGCCTAGCCTGGTACGGCTCCGATTTTTAAAAACCTGGTTGTAAACAAATGCTTCCGTAAGATAGATGAGTGAGAACAGATGCCGATGGGCTCTCATTTGTAAACGCGCTACAGAAAAACAAAAAAAAGGGGTGCGTGCATTTTTCCTCGCGGTGACTGCAGCCATGAACAGTATTGTGACTAACAGCACAGAATTTATCGGTGCATACAATTAAGGTTGACAATCGTGTCACCAAAGTGATTATGCAGTTATTTCCGCCAGATGCCCTTGCAGAGTTTGTCACTAAGGTTAAGCCAAGCTTTATTCAGCATATTAATTTTCACATCGATTTTCCTTTTTTACCTCTGGTCACGTTATATAAGCTTTTTGCCAAAAAGCTAGGCGGACACTAATCTATGCCGTTCAGAGGGGCCCGGGAAATGACTAACAAAAACAACCAAACTATGTTCCATGAACTTTATTGAAAAACACTTGTTTCCCGCTGTGGCACGTGAATGACGACCCTGTGCTGAACGACGACCCTCGAGACAGAATGATGCCTCCTCGGTTTTCCCTGCAGGAGCAAAAGAAGAAGCATCCGTAAACGGTGTGAACACAAACGTCACCGCGTATACATAGCACCGCCAGCATGTTTATGTACACGCGCAGAACAGTAGTGACTTGCCTTATTTATAGGAAGCACGAAAAGGTGATGTCGTGATGCAAATGTCGCCAAAATACGGCGAGCCCTTATTCTCGCCCCGGTGGTGCCTGGTCTTGATGGTGCATGCTGCCGTAGACGTTGAGAACACACACTTGCAGGTTTATCATCGTCCTGCGACCGAGCCACTCTGCCTGACGAACCCACTAATGGGCACAAAATACCAATCACTGTAAAGAAGTGCTTGGAGGGCACTAACACATTGCACGAAAAGCATGTTTGCAAACAGATGCTGATATTTCGGCAGATCACACAAGAAACAGCTTCCACCACACTCACGCCTTGTCCCCGCTCTCTAACCATGCCTTCATGATGGCGCTTGTGAACCCAAAATGCCTTGCGAAATGAAACTGACGAACAGGCCACCACCACCAGGTGGCACATTTATGAAAAGGGTCTATTGTGACAATGGCTTTAAGCGAATAATTTGAGTGCCCATAAGCTGATCTGGTACCTCTGCCCGTCCAGGTAATCAATCCAAATGTGCAGTCATGGCTTACACATCACATGCAAAGGGACAGAAAGAATGACCAGTAACATGGGCTGCCTTCGTATGCGCTCGTCTTGCATATATAGCCTGTAACCAAACCTGGTTTCAACTTGTATGACATCCATAGGTACACTTCTAGATGAACCATTGTATATGTTAATAATTGCTATGAGCTTATACCCACGGTCATATTTATTTGCTTATTTCGTTTTATTGTACCATACTGCAGCTAGATTACAGGGCCATTGAAGGAGTGAGTGCAGTGCAAGAAATATTGAAACCAAAGAAAAGAAAACATGCAAGATACAGTAATGCCATGCAGTATAGCTCAGACAAATATTAAAATTACAAAAACAGAATTATATATACAATAGGAACAAAATAGCACACAGAACAAAAATAGAGGATTAGGGTACACAGTCATAGTGCGTGTGAAAATTTGTCTCTCTGTAAAGAACGAATGTGACCTGGTATGATATTCCACACTTCAACAGTTCGGGGAAAAAGGTGTATTTGAGAAAATCAGTGCGAGGATGAAACGCAAATATGTTAACTGTGTTTGCTTTGGTGAGTGTTGATTTTGGCTTTGGTTGATTGGCGGATGTTGGCTTTGGCTTTGGTTGATTTTGCTTTGGCAGGTGTTGTATAGCTGCTGTGTAATGAATATTGTGGGGAATTAAAGAGAGAGTTACAGAGACTCAATGTCACCTCGTTTAGAAAGTGAGGAGCCCGCCGCTGCAGCTTCTCTCTCTTTCACTCCCTTTCCCCCACCCCCACGGACTGTGCTCCCCGACATGGGCTGCAGAAATTAGCGTTCTTTCGTGAACGGAACCACGATCATCGTCATCAGTCAGGCTAAACCAAGCTACAATAAGTTGGATAATGGTGAAAAATTTGTCATAGAGCCGGTAAACGAAACGAATTGCTTTTTAAGGATGATAGTCTTTCTTGGACTACCTATACGTGAAAAAGGAATTTTACTGAACAGATAGGTGAACAGTACATTTCACATAAAGTGCACAAGGTTTTCAAGCTGCCACGACATACATAGGGCAAACCATGGCACAAACATATTACTACGCAAAGATTCAATGGGAGTGCATAACAGTCTCATTCTGCCATATACAATGTCAGTGAAAGGACACGACCATTTCTTCAAGAACTCCTCCTCCCCAAGGAGACAAAGTTCTGCCTCCAAATGATCTATTACAATATTATAGTCCCGAGATTAATAGCCACTGGTTCCTCCAAGGTTCGCCTTGACTGATGGCCAGTCCTTTGTTTTCCCACAAGGAGAAAAACCCCACCACTATTATGAGCAGTGTAATTACCTTCTGCGGGCAATGCCCCTTGCTAATAAATCTATTGACTCCTTAGGTGTGGTAGGCCTCGTCAACCAGTGTCCTAAAAGTTTTGGCAACCCTACACAATAGCATGTGTTCATCATTCTCATGATGTTACAGTTGGTGCATTTTTCCGAACGGACGTAGTGCAGTTTGCACTTACGGGCAGTTGTAGGGGGTACAGATCATCCATATTGCCATACCATGTCTTGAATATATCCAAGAAGCGAGATTGGAGTTAAAAGTATTGCTAAACAGTGCCCTTGACCAGCACACCACCAAACGGTATTCCATCATTTTCCAGCTGCAAGAGGTCATTTATCAAAGGCTCAAAGACTTTTTCTAGACCAAACAACTTCAGTTCAGACTCTGAACACAGAAGTGCTTATTGAAAGTGGTCACGACTAGATTGATTGTGCTTTCTGAAATTTGCAAGTGTAAACACCAACCAACTTGTGCTTCTTGCTAGCAGAGCCAAGAGGATTAGCCATCTCAAAGGCATCTAGGTACAAAAGAAGCTGTAGTGTTGGCTGGTTTGACTGAAACACACAGTTTTTATAAGCTGGTGCATCAGTGATATCAACAAAGCACTCCCCATTTAGTGGACACTCCGGGCTAAAAAGGCACTGTGCAACCTCAACATTAGCCAGACGAGCAGTCAATGTCTTCATAGTGGCAATATAATGCATGTGCCTGTTTTCTGAACCTGTTTCAACCAACTCATACATGTTGGTTCAATGTATGCATAGGCTTTCTTGAAGTAAGCTTCGCGCTTGTAGTCAATGCTGAACAGTGCATTCAGCTCACTAAAAGTATCATTGTGAATCACGGTGACGAGTTCTGTTATAATAGCATCGCCAGCATTGTCTTCAAGCAATGCCTGCAAGTTGGAAATTGTGCATTTCAAATAGTTCATGATTTTCGGTAAAATATTGTGCAATGATTTGCACAGCGCTGACAGGAACAAGTTTTGAATGAAGCATGAGGCAGAAAAGTCCAAGCGAATGCTCAACACAATCCTTCCATTCCTCCTTGCTACCTTCTTTTGTACTATCACGGTAACTTAAGCTGGCTGCATTACACACAGGCTGATCCATGCCAGGTAACCTGCAGCCAGATGTAGAGTCGGGAAATAACACACAACTGGTATGATTCCCTCTAGTACGTTTTCGAGTTAAATGGCTCCAATACTTTACCTTGAATATGCTACCATGATCGCTAACGGGGCACTTCACCGCAATTCCAGCACTCATATGCATAATCAAATGCCTTAAAAGCTTATTTCTTGTTTCAAAACTCTTAAGACAGCCCTGGACCAAACACGTGAAAACCAAGTCATCGACTGGCTGAGGTATGGAGCTGTGAACATCACAATGTTTCCTATGCTTCCTGAACATACGGCTTCTGAGAGCAGCATAGGTAACAAATTCACGACAGCAAAGAAAATTCACGCAAAGAATTTTTCTAGAAGAACAGGCACTTACACCGTAACGACAAGCATTGCCCAAGAGAGTCTCAGATTCAAATTCACAACTTCTGCATGCAAACATAGTAACCTATAGTAACAATGACCACGATTCGTTGTTGACTACCATATAGTGCAAAGGCGTACATAAACGAACGCCGGAGAAGGCAGTTGCCGCCCTGATGAAGACAAGTCCGCTTGTCGAAACGGTGGCTCCTGCGACATTCCCTACTCTTAAATCGTATTTTGCAATTTGTTCATCGATAAAAGATAGATACGTGACACCATGCAAAGCTAACAACTTCACTTCTAATACCTCACCAGTGCTTCAGAACAAGCATTTGTCATTGCGGTTAATGGAATAGCTTTGTGAGAAACTCAGGTGACTACACAAAGCACAAAAGGCATCTTCAAAAGCAGGCATCACTGTGACTTGATCCGTGATGCAAAAGGAAGCCATGCGAAAACACAGCAATATGTATCTATCGTAAGTGTGACAAGGATACAAGGGTACTCGTTTCATTCGCTTAAACCACGGTGGAGTGCAGCGCAATGCAGGGACTCTGGAACCGGGTGGCAAAGGGGTGCCCGGTTGCCCTCCTAGCAAATTTCCAAAGGTGGCAGAGCCCCCCCCCCCCACACTTTCCAACTGTTTACACTGAAATCAAGTTTTTCACAAGAATTTTCAAGCTGGTGGTTGTGTGGTCCAGCGCTTTCCAACTATGGAGATTGCACGGTCTGCACAGTTTTTCAGCACTACAGAAATTTCCAACCACTTTTGAAGTGTATGCCAATGTGAAATAAACATACTGCTAATTAGTAATATAATATGTAATTTGAATAAGAATATACAAATATTTGGAACAAATAAATAATAAACACGACATACAGAGATTATAATACTTGCTCCCCCGCGCTCCAGAAAAAAAAAAAAAAGCTTTCCGGAGTCCCTGGCGCAACGGCGGTGTGGCGCGGGCTTTATTTTTTTTTTTTTCTGATTCACGGAACTGGCTACTTTCGAACTTTGCAAAAAATGTGAACATGATGCTGGCCAATACATTGCTGATGATGTTTCTTATGTCGGTCCTCAACATGGGTTTTAAAACTCAGCGTTTAAAACGTTATGCCTTTATCCTTGATTAAAGCTACATGGTTGCTGAAAAAAAAAAATTCTCGGGTGCGCGAGGAGACTCAAGAATACATAGCCAGCGCCGCCATCATAGCAGCCTCCATCTTTGGCTAAAGAAAACTCAGCGAAAGCGAGGGCGTTATCGCCGACCGGTTCCCGGGTAGGATGCGGAACATAGCCACAGTACCCAAAGATGGCGCCCGTGGTGTCATTGGAAAACTAACAGGTTTCAAACAAAAAGGTTGCGCGAAGAAAGACAATCACAAGGTAGGGTCCCTGTACCCTACCTTGTGATTGTCTTTCTTCGCGCAACCTTTTTGTTTCAAATATGTCATACACACTAGGCCAACAACGTGTTTTACAACAGGTTTCACTATAGCATGTAACTAATATTTGATATTTTGAGCCTGTAGCTGGTCTAAATTATCTGGGCCTTACCAGCTACTTATGTTTACTTTATATTTGACACAAAAGACGATCGTGCGCTAACAGCCAAGATCCAATCGACAGTGGCAACGGCACTTCGATTACAGAATGCTCGTACACCAATACCAAATAAACAGGAACCATGTGGGCGATGTAAATGTAAAATTCATTCTAAAAGCCCACGTGCAGCCTCGGAAAGTCAAAGCGAACCAATACAGTTTAGAACCTGAAACTGTAGCGCAGCAAAAGCGCGCGCACGTGGGAACTCAAAGCCTCCAGCTGCTGATACAAAATACGCTATTAAACGTAACAATAAAGCACGAGGCAACAAATATGCTATCGAAAAATTTTATATGCCACATATACCACGTATCCAATAGCCTCGTACGAATCATACGACTTGTGGCACGAGGTTTTCACAGTACATTTAAATCACAGTACTATTTAGTACAAATATTACAGAACGAAAAAAAAAAATGCTTTCGCAGCTGGTATCATTTCAGGCTGCTCAACAATGCAATGGGGGCACAATCGAAACGCCCACGCAAACCACGGAAATGGTTTTCGAACGAAAACTGAGCGAACCCGACACACTGCGTAGAAAAAGCGCGCACACATGTCCTGAATGGCACTCTGCACGCCGCGAAACATGGCTATATCGCCGCTGAAAGACAAATAATTACATTAAAGCAACAAAACACTGCTTGAGCAGCGGCGTCACATTTCGAACTCAAACGATAACCGAGGCCAAGTTGAACGAAGTTTGTGAACAAAACAGCGCTACAGCCCAGCGAAAGCGCGCGGAAGTGGAAACACAAATCGTGCACTCAATACGACTTTAAACGTAACTATATTGCAGTTGAACTATGTTCGAGAGTACTTTAAGATAACTAAAACCACTCGCACATCTGATATCGTTTCAGGCCGACAACTTAAGCAGCGGCGGCACATAACGCCAGCCAAGACAAAGAAAGGTTTCCTTTCAAATTATGAAATAATACAAACGATCGATCACGCTTTTTCTGATGGCAACAGCGCGAAGTCGAAGGAGCAGCGCACCAAAAGTGCCCACATGGGGGAACTTCAAATCAACGCCGGTGAAAGAAACTGCATACCTGTTGAATGCAGCAAATATTAAACGGTGTGGCATGGCACAAACGGTGCCGCTTCTGGCTGGATAACCATTTCAGCGATTGCGGCGCAATATTCTCACAAAAGTCACCCTATAACTTTACCTCGCGAATGTTCACATTCATGCTGTTTCACATTGGCACATAAAACAAAAATAATCACGCACTAATTCGGCGCACCATGCAAGGCGACAGCAGTGCATCAGCGGCACCACTTTGCGGCGCAAACACAAAGCAAGATCTCTGTCATGTGCGATCACGTGCACAAAACACACGCTAGTCAAACGAAATGACTTTCTGTTACATCTAGAGCGAGCATATCGTTCGCGTGCGTCACTGAGCGGTTTAAGATTCGAGAAAACGATGCGACGTGTACTTGCAGCTTGTGAACAAAACGAAGCCCGACGAGAAGACCGATTGCAGGG
Organism: Hyalomma asiaticum; assembly: GCA_013339685.2. Classification (NCBI taxonomy): domain Eukaryota; kingdom Metazoa; phylum Arthropoda; class Arachnida; order Ixodida; family Ixodidae; genus Hyalomma; species Hyalomma asiaticum. The sequence goes on from CM023482.1 coordinate 53,408,897, forward strand.
CCTTCGAAGGTGTCGCACCGAATCGAGGCGCCGAGCTGCAGCAAGCTCCTTGGCGTATCTGCGTTGTCCATGCCGCTCTGCGCCGTCGCGGCAAGCTTTCGTCGCAGCGTATTTAGACGTGCACTCAGACTCAGCCATAGAAGGACGGTCATGTGGGCTGGTTGGAGCTGGTTAAGCATTTTGAGCTGTCAGCGCGAAAAAAAAACGAAGACATTATGCGAGTAAGGGCGCCAACCACAACGCTAGAGTGACCGGTAGTGGCGGGAAACGAGACGCGCGCGTATGACCCCCGTAGCGAGAGTGCCAAGCTAGTTCCATTTTCTAAAGAAAGGGGGTGGCCGGCATGCTTTACTGATAAGCGGTGAGCACGCCACCATGAAAATGCAAGCCGTCTGTTAGCGTTTCCCGCCGGCCACCCATTCTTTGGAAAATGTAGTGTTCTCGGCACTTCCTCTCGTGTACGCTAGGGCGCTGTGTCGGGATTTTTGCCGCTCCGATCATGCGTCACGGGAGTGGCATATCCATAGAGTTTCTTACAATTGCCTAGAGGGAAATGTGGCGCCACAGTCAGGGGGAGGACATTTCCATAGAACCAACGGGGACGATTTTTGGATGCGATTGTAGCGCCGTCTCGCTGTTGAAGGCACTCGCATTAACAAATTAAAATGTTGTTTTGCAAACACTTTGAACAGTTGTGACTATTTTGTGCTCGCAATTCAAGTTTTAGACGGTGAATTTTGTTTGTATAATTTATAACTGCTTAGAAAGTTAAATACGCTTTAAAATTGCAAGGGCTCTTTCGAAGCGTCATAATGGCGGCTGGCGACAGGCAAAAACAGACGATACGTCGTCGTCGTCTGCTACTGTATCGCGGGTGCTCCCTCGGTCGCTGCAGGCAGGCGCTCCCAAAATTTCTATCGTTTGCATAATGTAAGTGCATCCTGTTCCCATATTAGAAACTTATAAGCATCTTGCATACTTACTTGGAAGGTTACCGCTGCCGTTAGGACGAGCAGAGCCACAACATTGATCATACAAACTAGCGGCAAGTAAACTGCTTTATTGTAATGACAACGGTATTTACATGAAATGAGGGACAAGTGAGTAGTGTTTTACGAGATGCACCGGCGAGTATAGTTCATAATCGTTGACATGCAAAAATGTACGCACTATGTGCAGCCCCACCACAGATATCCGAAGTACAGCTGTCCACCGCTGAAGGAAAAAAATACACACAACTGCACGAATCCGTGTCAATAGAGTATGCCACTGAAGTCCCTGCACTTTTACGATAATGTATATGACTCTGTTCACAGTACCAGTATCTTGCAGCTTGATTTGAACACAACAACACAACTGTCACAGACGTCGAATGGCGCGTGCGCGACTGGAGGTCGTGGCCTGGTCTATGTGAGTTTCTCAAGGGGCGCTGGGCCGCGATGGCAATTATGGTATATGTATAGTGGCTAGGCACTCTAGTATGTGTGTCTGCGAGGCTTGTGTTGGCTGGCGTCGAGCGGTGCTTTGGCTCATACGTGCATTCTAAAAATCAACGCTAGGGCAACGCCACAGATAACAAGGAGATAACGCAAGCTGTTTGCGCGGCCGGAGCGGCGGTGACCACGGGCGAGTGGCGAGTGACGAAAGCCGTGGGGGCGGCGACATCGACGTCACAGACGATCTTTTTCCGTCCAGTTTCGGTTTCAAGGAGCCTGCCACGGGGAACTAATTGTTCGCGTAGCTCCGACATGCACTCCGCTATTCAAAATTTAATCATTGGGATAGGTAGTGTCGAGGACGGGCTTCAAAGTACTTATTTGCTGTAGCCACCAATTACTGACAATTAAAACGTTAATTAGCGTAATTTCGCTAATTATGCATACAAGTGCGGAACTTGCTCTGTATTTACAGGCCGCCAATCCATAAACTCGAATGGTACACAAGAAATTCCCGCGATTTATGTTTTTTCTAATTTAAAAAAATGTGTTGCAACTAAGAAAAAGAAAAAAACCGTATACCAGATGATCCCACGCACGGTACAGCCTCGACCATAAGGAGTTGTTCTGGTTAAAAAAAAAAGAAGAATGAAAAGTACCACCGAGTCTTCTTAGGTTAATCGGGGAGACCTCCGCTACGGCATGGCGAACTCTAGGGGCCGAGCGCCATCAGTAACGCTGCTTACGAAATTTAGTTGCTGTTGGCCTCGAGATCGAACACATTCGGCGCCTAGCGGCGAGTGGACGAAGCTCCCAAGTGTGGGTAGTTCCTTGCGTCGTCTGCTAGCCACTGCGCTTTTACACGTACGCGTACGTCCCACATATCCTCCAATATGTTTGTTCCCTGAGCCGGTGCAGTGTTGAATGCTTTCGTGTATTCATATCCAAGCACAAGAGTATTAGTTATAGTACTATTTGGCTTTGCGCAGCAGTCCTTGCTCTTTTTTAAAACCAGTGAGCGCCTGTGTCGTGAGCGTGCTATATCGTCGTCGCACACCCGGTTTGGCACAGTTATTTCAGTTTGGATGCTGCTGTGCATGTCAAGTATATACGGCAAAGTGCACTTAGCGTCCCTTTGAATAAGTCAAGCGGGAAACATCAACGTGTAAATGCAGTACTGATATCATCTCGCCATATGCGATTGTGAGAATAGCGGAAAATAGAAGACGTTTTTCGCTTGAAGAACACGTCCTCTTTTTTCTTTTATGCAAATAGAAAATGGGCCTTTTCTTGTCACGGTAACGCAACTAATCATGCGAAGAAAGCAATGCGTTTAAGTATTAAAACATTTACTTAATATATGCGTGTTTTGAAATATCGTGATAGTACTCAAGCGGCGTATACATTCACGTAGCTTGACTAACTGAGTCAGTTAACTGCCTTGCGTTTCACGGAACATGACATGCAAGGCATTTAAACGCAAGTATGAGTGTAAGTGATACAGAGGAGTGCATAAGCTGCTACTTCAACTCAATGCGTAGTAACAGTCCTTTTTTTTGTGTGTGTTGTTGTTGTTGTAGCCAATAGTGAAAAATGAGCCAGAGCTCAATACTGAACACTTTCAGTCGCGTAACAGCAATGCCAAATGCACTCATTGTTGACAGAATAGAACTTAAGTATTGTGAAAGAAAAATAGATGGAGGGATCCGCCGATGAAGTCAAGCTGTGAGGCTGGGTGATGTCAGTGCCCCTTTGAATGGCATATCACGCTTCCTTCACGTACAAAACAAACAAACAAACAAAAAAATACGTTTTGCGTGCTTCCTGCACTGACGTGAGATTCAAGGATGAATTTATTACTGTTTGACTGCAATCTTATTACCGTTTGACTGCAATCAATTCTCTTATTTTGCTAACAATTAACTGCCTCAAACTGCTGACGACAGAGCGCCGCTGTGTAATTTCAATGCGCGCCGGCGAACGCTTGTCCGCACTCACGTGGTGACGGTGCTGCCATCTACATTTCGATCTCGAGGCCGGTAGCATGTGTGCGCTGTGGTCCATAATACCGGTGGTTCTCGTGTGCGCTGCCCAGCCGCTTGTTTCCCTGCGGCACTTGCCGAGTGGTATACGCCTGGTGCACCGCCTATAGAGGCGCCACTGATGGCCACCTAGCGGGCGCCGCCGACAGTACTCTCGGGAGGCCGAGCAGACGACAACGCTTTTTGCAGCGCTGGGAGGCATGGGCATGGCCGAGGAACGCGGCTGCGATTTCCCCTTCGTTCGCGTGCCGGACACCTACTGTTGCGGTGACAGTTGCAGGAAAGAATCGGGCCTCTGTGAAAGTGGGCACGCGCGTGCCGTTAACACAATTTAGGACAAACCAGTCCGCATATAATTGTCAGGTGCATCCCGCCGACCACCGTGAAAAAGTCCAGTTGCGAAGTGGAGCTCGTGCGAAGTAGCCGCCTTGTATTTCCTTCTTTTTTTTAAATTGCACCGTTGCCACATTGCCGTCTCTGTACCTTAATATCTGTACCTTAATAATAAACACACATAATTTGAGCAGAGTGGTAATTCAAACAATGAAGCAAACAATACGTGATGCTGGCGTGCGTTATGTAGCGATCTTGATAGCACTGATTACATACGTGACATAATCGCATAATAATTGACATAAAAGTCACCTTATGAAGCGCAACTGAGAGATTGTTAATGAACCTGCGTACACTCCTCATGGATATCGCCAAACTTGCCAGCGGATAAAACCATTTAGCGCCGCGTTCGTCGAACTACCCTACCTGCTGCAGCCGTCAAAACTTGCAATTTTCTGAGCGAGCTTCTTGACAGCGCACAAAGCTGCGTGAGAATTTTTGTGTTTTGGATGCTGAGTAAAGAGAAGGCGCATGATATATTGAAAAGCGGCGAAGGGTTGGTCAAGTTAATTGGGAGCGACAGCAAGGCTGGGGCTCGCTCTATCGTCAAGATGTATGTAGAAACATGTAAACACTAAACAGCTACTGAATTTCTTCGTCACTTTACGGAGATTTCGTCATATATGCGTCTTCTGTGGGCCTGCAGTGCACCACATTGTTTTAGAGCTTTATGTGCCTATGCAAGTATTGCCATTATCATGGTGGTTTGCGGTCCAGCATCTTCCCATTATTCCGTATATGAAATGCTCAGCACGCACCAAAGCTATATTTAGTCTTGTGTTGGTTTCAAACTTTCTTCATGCTCTTTCGTCCGTGTGTTCTGCGTGCTTCTACTTTTCAAGATGGTGTATGAACATGCCCGAACTGCCACTGTTGTAACATAAATTTTTTTCTTCTAGTAACAGTGGTGGGGCACACGCATACCGAGCGCACATGAGTTTCTTGTCTTATTAGAGCTGGTGTAACTCGTAAAATAGGGCAAGACTTCTGTGTGAGCACTTTAAACGTACAAGCAGGCTTTTGTTTACACTCCTCCCCCTTAAAACTTAGCCAGGTGGGTAGCCCCCCTCCATTTTCGTTAACGCCATGGGTAACACCCCTCCCACCCTGCGAAATCAAAATTCTGGTTAAACGCCTACGTACAGGAAGAGGTCGTGTTTGGATGGCTTTTGTTATTCGACATCCCTTGAAGCTTCGGCCACCCCACACATGCAAAGAAAGTTGCTTATTTCGCTGCGACAACGCGAACTAAACGGCGAACGCGAACAAAGTCGTAGGAAGCTACGGCGCACGGCTGCCTACTCTCCCGCGAATACTTAGCAGGGTCGCCACCAGTAGCGCTTCCGTCGGCTTGCACGAGGCGTATAGTATAGTTCCGCGCGGTCGTCTTCGTAACTTCGTTCAATTGTCAGGTTCATCTCTTCGTCCTGACTACAGGACGAAGACAAGGGAAAACGCGGTCCCCAAGATTCTGGCTGACACTGCTGAGGCGACTCGTGACGGGAAGTCAGGTGCGGTGACCATGGTATTGAGCTATTCGCTGGGATATTCCTCGTCTAGGGCTTTAATCCCCATGTCTATAGGGTTTCCGTAGTCGAGTATTTGGTTTCCATATATGGCAAGCTTTGGGGGCATTAAAAACGTGTTCACAGGGGTTTCCAATGGCGGATTGAAACGGCTAGTGGACGATTTTCTGAAATTATGCATATTGGTTTGAATTATGCCCCATGAGAGTAGAAATTGGCATTGGGGTGCCCTGATGACTGACAATGTATTCCTGAACATTCAGTGTCGGTCCATGTTGCGCGCGTAGTTATACCGAGTGGCAGTGGGGCCTCACCGCTGTGTATCTTTGTGCGTGGAAAAGAAGAAACGGAAAGGAGGGGCGGCACCTTTGCTTGATGGACAGCACTTGTTGTGGACATTTATATAAGAAAACGGCGCACAGAAACCGGGTCATAGAGCGCACCGACTCGGCGAACTTGCGATTCTTCTGCAAAATACATCGGTTCCTTCGTTACTCTGCTCCTATAACGAAAGGGGAATAGATCAATAGCTCGTTTGTTTGTTGGACACAGCCGATTGAATGAAACAGACAGTGAGGCCAAACAAGGCGTACGAGAAATATGTGTAGTTTTTTAGCCGTCGTGTGGTCATTATGACATAAATGGAAATGGAAAGGATTAAAGTGGAAGAAAAAAACACAAGTGCTGCGGGTGGCGACCGAACCCGCGACCTTCGGATGACGCTGACAAATACTCGCAGGATTAAACTTACGGAAATAGCCAATAAAGTGAACGGGAGAACGACCGCCTCCGTAGCTGACTAGGTATAAAACATTGGATCCGACGGTCGTGGGTTCGGTCCCCACCGGCGACAGGTGCGTTTTCTGGCAATTACTTTCCGCTGATGTCATAATGACTACACGACAGCTGAAATGAAACTACAGATGTTTCTCCTATGCCTGCCTTGGCACCGCCTGTTGAATTCATTGGGTTGTATCTATTCTAGCTCTGTAGTACAGTACAGTGCTTTTCGTGAGCAAAATGCCGCACCTCGTCGCACCTGTGTACCTCACTGAGTGTATGCAGCTATGCAGCCCGGCTTCACTTCCTCCTCAACTCTTCTACTTCCCACATACACTGCCATATGGGTTGGTCCTACCCGGACGTGCCACCTGCATTTAATTTTCACACGTGCACTACACGTGTGAAAGTCTGTACACTAATGAGAGGTTGTTGATAGCAGCCGGTACGTGGCCGAGAATTAATACGTCGGAAAGAAAACGTATACGCACTTTAACACGTGACCTTTATGGAACTACTTGCATATAAGAACGTCACCTCTCTGGGTCAAAAAGCGTATACACGTCGCCGTGGCCAAATCTCTATTCGTCCACCCTGCATACCTGAAAAGCGCACCATTAACGAAAAGAGAAGAAAAAGAAACTGTCCAGCAAGTGATGTCATTCTGCACGGAGAGTTCTTTTTTTTTCCTCGGGTGGAAGCTGGCGTAGGTACAAACGATGCCGCCAGCAAACGATGATAGCCAGCGTGTGGGCGCGTCTTTTTTTTTTTTTTTTTTCCCCTTGAAAATCCCGAAGAGCCACCGCTTGTCGGTGGCGATGATACGAAGGCGCATTCGTTTCATTTCTCTATTTAACGTCCCCAAACAACCGTTTGATTATGAGAGACGTCGTAGTGGAGGGCTCCGGAAATTTCGACCACCTGGCGTTCTTTAACGTGCACTGACATCGCACAGCACACGGGCCTGAACATTTCGCCTCCATCGAAATGCAGCCGCTCCAGACCTGGATCCGATCCCGCGACCCTCGTATCAGCAACTGGTCAGGGGGTTCCCCTAAAAGTTGAAATTAGGGGGCGTGTCTAAATGTAAAGTCGGGGCGGTGTAAAGCAGCAGATATCTTAAATTTGCTGCCAGTGTTTACCAATGGGGTGGTTCTCGAATTATATAAGGATTCCCTAGGGAAATCAGTGCATCTGGTGCGTGTAATATGGCGTGCGCACTCTTCTAAATCCTCGAAACACATTTATGAAGCAAATGAGGGCTTATTACTTGCGATCGATATCGTTCTGACCCTGTATAGGTGCAGTGTATTAATTACCAGACTTCGTGTTCTGTGCTGTCCAACTCGTCGCCGTCACTGCTATTCCCTGTTTTCTGCCAAGCTCTACAGATCAATTCAAAGGCCCTTTTTTTTTTTTGGTTCTTTTTCCAGTAAGACCTCTCCTTTGGCCCCCAGAAATGCATGTATACTGGACAGCCCCTTCGATAATCCTAACGCGTAACCAGTGATTCGTGCTCCATTTTGTAAAACGCGTGCCGTTTACCTGCGCACGCTCAAACATTGGAAGGTACGTCGCAGTACGTTCGTTCTGAGTATTATACCTGTACTGTGCCGCAAGAAACACAGAACTTACTCGCCGCTGTTTCTTTTTTCTTTTTTTTTCCCTCTGGCGCGTAATTCGCTCGCAAAATAAGTAAATAAATAAATATAGTTAAGATCGTGGGCGTTAAATAAAGGAAGAAAATGCTGCTGGCCTTGTAGTGTTCTTTTACCAAGCGGTACCGGCACGAAAGTGCATGTTGCACTGTATTCGGGGATCAAGCTAAGTGGTCGACGTCTGATACCTCGGCGTCCGTTATGGTGGTGTCAACCTGTCCTCTCTGAGATAGTAGGCACGGAAATTCGCTTCACAACACTAGCAAGATTTGTGATACTTGAACGACCAGCGAGAAAGAACTCTTGATTGGGTGTCGATTAGTTTTACAAACCAAGAGAAAGTGTTCTCTGAAGAGCCAGCTCAGAGATCTTCTGTGTGTCACAGCGAAGAGAACTCGTCCGATAATTGTAGGCATGAGTTATTCCAGCACTTAAATAATGCAAGAAGCGAGCAGTTTTCCACATGCTGGGAAATGTGGAACTATGCAGACAGTTGTTAAACATCGTAGTCAGCACTGGGACAATTACATATACCGTAAGCCTTTAGTATACGGCTGCGGAGACTGGGCGCTTTTGCACTTTGGCCTATGGTTTCCGTGGACGAAAGCAAAGTTCTCGCCATGCCATGCCATGGTGAGTGTTATGTTGCCGCTCATAAGGCGATCGCACAGAAGGGACGGCGTAGCACCGTACGCTATACAAAGCTTCTTTCTCGGCTCTCTCTCTGCATGGTCTTTGACTGTGCAATTATCAATGGAAAGCAAACAGCTTCCATTGAGCGGCTGGTCTCCCACACTGGCCGCCAGGGGTTCCTGGTATGAGACCCTTCCCTTTCGCTGAACCCGGCTTGAGGAAGATCGGCCAACGCGTGGGAAGATGAGGCGGGCAAACATGTCATGCCCTCCGCAGTCGCTCGGGGGGTTGCGGCTGCGCGACCGTGCTTGTCTTCTCAGTGGCCGGTTCGGGGAAGAGCGGCATGCGCTTTCGGCGCGCCGACTGGAACGAAGGGTTGAGTCGCAACAATGCACGGTCCGAATGCAGGAAAGGCGAGGACACGTATCGTTTCCCGGAACCCACTTTACGACAGTCACCGGGGGTTCGACTGGATGAGCGTGGGAGATGGCGCGAATGCCGCAGGGCTGCTACGATACCGATATTTCGACTGTGAGAATATCTGAGAGCGTGGGATAAGGAGAGGGAGAGCCATGATGGGAAAGAATGCCAAAATGCCTGTTTAAACTGCAAAGACGCTGCTGTCAAGATTAGGGACAGCCCACTAGGGAGTGGCTTAATCTGAGGGTAAACAGATTGGATAACAGAAGGTTGAGGCGGACCAGCAGTGGCCACCTCCCCTTTTTCTTTGTTACCGCAAGGTACTAAAGACTGGACGGGATTCGTTTCCCTTCAGTCTAGGCTGTAATCACTTAACTGATCGATCAGTAAGACTCCGTACGATGCAACTTCTGTCTGGGCCGTAACCACTCGGTGGTCGAACAGTGAGACTAGGTTCGTTGTATGTAGTAACAGTGTTCTAGGCTCTAACTTAAGAAAAGTTAAGTAGAAGAGTAAGACGCTGTTGATGTCTATGTTATCATCAGTGTGCTTCGGCAAGATGTACATATGACTGTAAATATTTCGCTGCAATATACCTTCAAGTTCATTACCTCCAACCTGCCTCCTGCTTCATCGACGTCGATCATCTCCTTGACGGGACTTCAATCCACATCAAGGAGAAAACGAACAGAGAAAACATAACTGTGAGGGTACGCCATCGGGGCTGAACGATAGGGACGGTTTTAAGCGCTTAATGCATATACGGAGATAAGATCTTCATCTAGCGGCACAGTGTATGTATATATACTTGTATGTGCCAACTGCCTTACTACTGCTGCTGCTACTACTACTACTACTACTACTACTAATAATAATAATAATAATAATAATAATAATAATAATAATAATAAACGTGGCTAACCTTATATGGAAAGCCTACTACCATTAATGTAAGGTAACTTTTGGAACTAATAAAAATAAATCAATTAACACGACTTGAAATTAAGCACAGTCGGCCGCCACCTTTCCGAAGAACTGTGATACATACACGCGAAGGCTTGTTGCTTTCCACAGTGAGGGGGCTATGGTTTGAAATTCGTGACTGATTTGCGTCTTTGAGAATAGGGTGAAGTTACGACACCGTTAGGCATAAAAAGTTAACTTTAATGTTCTAAGCGCACGAATAATTACGCAGCTTCCACTCGCAAGGTTAGCGAAGGAGATAGGCACTTGGCTTGTCCGGGTCTTTCATCCATCATTTTCTTCATCAGCTCATCATCAGCTTCTTTTTCTACTGCTTGCTCCACTTCATCTTCTTCCGGTCACGTGTCGTTGTGACGTCATGTTACGTAATGTCGAGTTCATACAAGGCTATGTCGGCAGGTGTAGCGTCGCTTGGTTGCTAGGCAAGGTCATTTCAAGGTCAAATTTTGTGACGACAAATTACGAGAAGCGTACACATCTTCGCTGTTAAAAGTTGCGTGCGTAATAATGCAGTCGCTGTCCTAACGAAAACACGTCCACTTGTCGAAACGTTGCCTCCTGCGACATTCCCTGTTCTCAATCGTTTTTAGCGATCTGTTCATCGATGCGCAATAAAGAAACTTATAATCGCTTACCATTGGACAGAGATATATGAACTTCGTGTTCGTTGTGTTGAAGGTAATGTGTTATGGGTATGTTACGCTGCACTTATCGCAAATGCTTCACAATCAGAATTATCCCATAGTACCTGATTACAACGTGCCTCTCGGCCACGTGCCGATTTTAGCACGTAAATGTGTCATTTCGCAATGTCTTATTGTTCTTAGCTTCGCCCTTGAATTTAGCGCCGAGTTCTCAGCTCCCATGCGTTAGTGAATATCGTAGTGCCGTTTTCTGGAATGCCGTCTATATAGGCTCCGAAGTTGTCGAACAAAGATGCAGGAGGCTGGGCCCATTCAGCTCCTGCGTTGCATTTTTCTTTCTTTTCTTTCTTTTTTTTTTTAAATCGAAGCTTCCATTTCCTCACAAGTGTCGGCGTCGGTGACGCGCAGTACGAGCAAAACAATCATCATCGTGAAAGCAACGTGACGCATTTGGCAGAGGAAGCGAGAACGAAATACAGAGACAGGGAAGGAAAGAGATCAACAGAGAGATAGTGACAGAGATAAAAGACGAGAGAGGAGGGGGGAGAAACAGAGAAAGAGAGAGCGGAAAAAAAGAAAGGAGAAGGCGCGCACATGCCAAGCTTGCCATCATTTTTTTTTTCTTTCTTTTTAGCCATAGATATCGGGTGTGAAGTGTGCGCACTGAAGCAACATCAGCGGACAAAAAATAGTTAGGTGGCTCATATCAGCGTGTATCAGGGCTGGAGTGTAAGCGATAAGACAAGAAGGCGAAAAGTCAGAGTGGCCGAGAAAGCTTTTATAGATTGCGGAGACAAAAAGAAAAGAAAAAAAAAAGTCACCTTTCAGTAATTATTCGAGTTGTAAAGAGGAATTAAGGAGGGGAGCATTCTATAGGCATTCAAAGGAAGCATCTTTGAAGCACGGCCAGGCAGCCTCGGAATGCGTTAGTTATGGAGAGAGATTCAATAACGACGACGATATGTATGTATACTTGCCGCGAGAAAGCCGGGGAAACAGCGGTGTACATAAACGGTACCATACAAGACCCGAAAAGGAAGCTATACCCGCCGGTATATAGGTCAGCGGCCGGGCTGTTAGCCTGGTAAGCGCAAGGTCGCGGGACGGAACCCTGGTCACGATGGCCGCATTTAGATAGAGGCGAAATGCCAAAAAGAGAGAGAGAGCGAGAAAAGGAAAAAAAAGAAAAGAGAATAAACTAGACATGTGCGCTTATACTTAGGTGTACGTCAAACAACACCATGTGGTTAAAACTACTTCGGAGTCCTCAACTACGGCACGCGTCTCGTGATCAAAGCTCGTTTCGGCACGTTAGACACCATCGATTATAAATATAACTATTATTAAGTGCACAGAAGCTGTTCAACACACTTTCAGGAGCTGTTTAACGGGATGTTTTGCATAGACAACAGTCTAGCGACACAAAGCTCACGGTCATATAATCGAGGGACGGGAGACAGGTTGAGGTACTATGGGCGTGTCAAACAAACGGGATTTGTTTCAGCTGTATGCATATGTAGTTAATGTATTGTTCCTTTTATTTTACCATTCCTTCACCACTTGCTTTCCATTCCTTCACCATTTGCTTTCCGCCACATGCTTTGACCATTCCTTCACCACTTGACCATTATAGTTATGGTCCCCAAGAGTGCGCGTGCACTTGATGCAATGGCCAATGTGCGGCGTTCGCACGGGCGCTTCTTCCTTCTCTTGCCTTACCGTAGCGGGCAATGACGTAGAAGGACGACAGGGGACGCCGACAGCCAGAGCGTATAAGGCCAATCCCCCAGGGTGGGTATGTGCCAGAGTTGAGGAGAACAACAGCAGCAGCAGCAACCATATAAAGTGCCTCGAGCCTAAAAGGAAGAGAAAGCTGGTTCTCTTCTGGAGCGGTTGAAAACGCCTTAAGTCGAGTCGCATCGATCTTTCACGATGCCCATGTTTAAAGCCATGTAGTAAATTACACACTTAACGAATAGCGCCGATATTGGTCTACTAGTGATCAGAAGGCCCCGAGCTGTCGGCGCAATGGACTTGTAAAGTCGCCAACGCCAGCAGCGTTTTTTGAAAGCTATAGGCTACCCCGCACATCACTAAAGGAAGCGAGCTTCTCCACTGCACTGTCGCGTTTGCGGAGAAGCCATCTTTCGGTAGTTTTTTCACTGGGAACTTGTTCTTTCTGCACAAAGGAGGACATTGATTCTCACCGGTTAATGTCTTTGAATTATTTGCGTGCTTGCGTTATGCCTGCCGGTGAGCGGGGGCACTAATAAATAAAAAAAAAGCATTGAGGAGCCCTCCGCCTGTCGGGATAATGGGTAGCAGGCGAATTAAGCTTTGCTTGTGCGTGACAACGACGCGAAACATTGCACGCCGATAGCAGGGTCACCTAAAACTGCCCGCACCTAAAGACCACTCTCGCACCGCTTCCCGGCGTTTCACCAGTCCTTTTCGCCCGTTAAGTGACATCACTTTACGCGTTGATAAATTGAAGCAGCACTGCGCTCGTCGATTGGTCGAAACCAGCATTACGAAACGGCGCCTTGGCCCTGCGGTGAAGCCGATGAGGAATGCCGATTCGATTACGTCGTGTGACGTTGCCGAAGTGGGCGTAGCCACGACGACGGGCTACGCCTACCCTCTCCGCGGCGGTGAAGGAACGGGAGCACTAGCGCGAAACCGAGACCGGCTGAAGCCGCCGTGAAAAGATTGCTCTGTCCCATGTAACTCCCTTATTTTTTTTTTTTATTTACAGATACTGTTGTCTCATGTTTGAGACATTGCAGGAGTGGTTACAATAAACGCACAAAAACAACAAAGAAAGAAAAAAAATGAGAACATCAAAATACATAATTGGACACTTGCTTTACAAACTGTGCATGTGGTAGCCGTCTCAAAGAAATGTCAAGGTTATTCCAAGTCTCAACTGTGAACGGGAAAAAAGAGTATTTATAACAATCAATATAACATCTGAATGGCACAATGTTCAATGGATTGTATCGGCGGGTCACTTGGCTAGTATGACCGGTGAAAGAAATGGGTGTAGCTATGCTGACAGATTCGTTCACGATGTTATGTAACATGATAAGCCGATCGCACATACGTCGGTGTTCTAAATGATTCAGTGATAAAACGTGGTAGTGTTCTGAAGGGGAGAAGTTACGGTCGTAGCGATTGAAAATGAACCTGATTGCTTTCCGCTGGACAGACTCAAGTTTGTCTTTGTCATTTGCAAGATGTGGTGACCATACAACTGACGCATATTCAAGAAGAGGCCTGACCAGTGATTTATACGCTATAAGCTTGCATTCCTTTGTGGCACCTTTTAACGTTCTTCTTAGGTAACCGAATTTCTTAAGCGATTTTGCAGTAATAAGGTTAACGTGTTTATGCCACTTTAAGTTTTGGGAGAATACAACACCAAGGTACTTAAATTCCTGGACGTTTCCTAGTGCATGATCGGGATTGCCATACGTAAATTGCAATGGTTCCTTTTTATTAGTAAAAGTCATTGTCACATTTTTCTGAAAATTAAGCTCCATCTGCCACGTTCTGCTCCACTCGCAAAAAGAAGAAAACACATTATTTAACAAAACCTGGTCAGTGACGCTACTCACACTAGAATACAAAACACAGTCATCGGCGTATAGACGTAGCTTAACTGGAGTGTTAGTGACGACTTGAACGACGTCATTAATGTAAATTATGAATAAAAGGGGTCCCAGAACAGAGCCTTGTGGAACACCTGAGGAAATATGAGCTGATGATGACTGCTCGTGGTTGTAGCGAACAAACTGACTCCTCAGGTGTAAATAATCCGTAATCCAGCCAAGTAATTTGTCAGCATATGGACCTGTGAGAAGGTTACGAAGTTTGAGGAGAAGTTTTTTATGGCATACCTTGTCGAAAGCTTTTGAGTAATCAATAAAGATGGCATCGACCTGTTCATGGTTGTTAAGTGATGAGGCAATGTCATGCGTGAATTCGATCAGCTGTGTAACCGTGGAAAAACCGCTGCGAAATCCATGCTGATGCTGTGAAAGGATGTCGTTGTCAGTTAGGAATTTAATAATGTGCTTGTGAATGATGTGCTCCAGTAGCTTGCAGCACGTAGATAATAATGAAATTGGTCTGTAGTTAGAAATGATTTCCTTCTTACCCGATTTGAAGATAGGAACAACATTGGCGATCTTCCAAATTCGCGGAACCCTTTCAGAGTCAAGCGATTTCTGAAATATAATTATGAGGTACCGTGCACACCATTCAGAGTACCTTTTCAAAAAAGCGTTGGGGATATCATCAGGACCGGCACTTTTAGTAATATCTATGTTTAGTAAGAGATTGCAAATTCCAGAGCAACTTAGCTCAATATCCGGAATAGCTACCGATACAGTACGGGAGACAAAAGAAGGAACAGTGCCATTATCAGTGGTAAACACAGACTTGAAATAACTATTGAAGGCTTCTGAGATCGTCCGAGCATCCGAGCAGGTTTCGTTTCCAATAATGAATGAGCAAGGGCTGGTAGGAGGTGGACTAATTGTTTTCCAAAACTTGGTCGGATTATCCCTAATGAACGTTGACAATGTGTTATTGTAATAGAAGTTTCTGGCCTCATGCATTTTATTTTTTAGTGTTGTTTTTAACGTGCACAGAAAATCGTGGTTTGGCTTGGAGCGGCATCGGCGACGTAATCGCTTTATGCGGCGAATAAGCTGTATTATTTCCCTGTTGTATACATGGGTGTTTAGGATTGCGCTTGACATGTTTGTTCGGCACAAATTTCGATATACATTCGGACACAATCGCACCGAAGTGTTCTACTAAAGCGTTCACACCACATCTGTTGCTGGACAACAGAAAATTGTCATAGGAATCTGCAAGCAGCGAAAGTACACCTTCATCGTAGGCACGTGAGAAATCAGTAACAACTTTGTATTCTAGTTTCTTAAGTTCGTAGGTAACAGAAAAATTAACAAAGACTGCACTGTGATCTGAAAGGCCTTCTACAACCGCACACTCAAAGTCATCATTCAATAGGTCAGCCGTAACGAAAACAAGATCCAGGATTGAACAACCTCTAGTGGCGCTGTGAACAACTTGAGTAAAATCATGGGATACAGCGAAGTCAATCAAAGAATTACAGAGAGCCTTGTCACGACCGATTGTAGTGAAGGACTCCCAGTTAATGTGGGGCGCATTAAAATCCCCGCATATGATCAGTTTGTGGTCGTGAAGTCTGTGCTTCACGATATAGTCACTTATTGCCAATATGCAACTGTCATCTTCATTTGGCGGCCGGTATACAGCGCCAATCGCTAGAGACACACTGCACACCCTAACCTTACACCAGACAGACTCCGTTTCAAGGAGGTCAGGCAGTGTACGCGTACTCAATGCCATTTTTGATAAAGAGCGCCACACCGCCACCCCGACCACACGACCGGTCGTTTCGAATAACCGAGTAACCAGAGGGCAGAAATTCGTTTTCAGAGATAGATTCATTAAGCCAGGTTTCAGTGACACATATAACTGACGGATTATGGCACTCTACTAGGCAATTGAAGTCGACAAACTTGTTTACAAGGCTGCGGGCGTTCAGACACAAAAGCGTTAAGTTTTCTGATTCATTGTGCCTGGTGTCATTTCATTGCTTTGTCTGCTTTTTTCTTTTCTTCTTATCACGGCTATCGTGCACCGGGATTCTCTCTTCACGCGCATCATCCCAAATGAACAATTCTTCGCCAATCTTTATCTTGTTAAAGATTAGCTTAGCCTTCTGACCAGCCCTCCGAATTTCTGCAGTGCTTTCCCACAGTTTCTTGCGTATCTGCCTTGTAGTAGGGGAGTAGTCTTCTGATACAGAGTAGTTGCTGCCTTTTAGTCTAAAGCAATTTTTTAGTATGTTTAGTTTCTCACGGTGATCGAACAGTTTGATAATAACCGGTCGATGCCTGTTAGGTTGCTTCTGACCCAATCTGTGTATTCTTTCTGCCGAAGTGACTTTAATGCCAAGTTTATCAAAGAACACCTCTTTCAGCACAAGCTGCGACAGTTCTTCATACGTTTCGTTTGGTTTTTCAGCTAACCCAAAAACAATTAGGTTGTTGCGTCTGCTATAATCTTCTAGGTCGACAAGCTTTCTTTCTAAAACTGCAACACGTGAGTCTAGGCCGCGCGTTAAGCTCCTAATTTCATTTATCGCAGATGTAGCTTCGTCCACCTTCTCTAATTTAGCCTCAATATCCCCCAACCTTCGTTGAATATCTTTCTGGCCCTCAAGCAGTTCATTTAGAAGCTGCTGGGCGACAGGCCCTGGATTAGACTCGACGTCACCACATAGCATGAGTAGCGACAACACGAAGTCACGGGCAATGAAGTACATTTCAATCAGTCTCCGTGGGCACGGCAGCTGGACAAAGCAAGGATCTTTGGTTTTAATTGTGGAAGCATCGTTACTAACCTGCATGAAAAACAGGAACGGATTTGACATGGTGCCCACTGGACGCCAGCCGTCGTGCCCACTGAAGAAATCCGATGGAAGCAGTGCTTTTATAGCTTGGGTCGATGTTATCGATGAAGTTGCACACGTGTGTCTCCAGTCGTCGCCCAGATTCAGCAATTCCTCTGCGCAGTCTCCGTGCCTGGTTTGCTCGTGGAACAGGAGTGGATTCCGTGTTCGCTGTGCTGGCTTCCGTAGTCGAGACATTCGTAGTCGAGGCGATCAAAGCAAACTGCATGAAAAACAGGAACGGATTTGACATGGTGCCCACTGGACGCCAGCCGTCGTGCCCACTGAAGAAATCCGATGGAAGCAGTGCTTTTATAGCTTGGGTCGATGTTATCGATGAAGTTGCACACGTGTGTCTCCAGTCGTCGCCCAGATTCAGCAATTCCTCTGCGCAGTCTCCGTGCTGGTTTGCTCGTGGAACAGGAGTGGATTCCGTGTTCGTTGTGCTGGCTTCCGTAGTCGAGACATTCGTAGTCGAGGCGATCAAAGCAAACTGCATGAAAAACAGCAACGGATTTGACATGGTGCCCACTGGACGCCAGCCGTCGTGCCCACTCGTCGTCGTGCCCACAGCGCGTATTCGCGAAATTCTTGCGACATCATGTTCACATCGTACGAGTGCGCAATTATCTCCTCAAAACAAATTTTTGACCTTGCGGTTGTTTGCTGGTACTCTTTGACGTTCTCCGCCAAGCACATTATTACACGGGTCTCTAGCATTTTCTTCTGCATCGAACATGCAACATCCGCGGCCGGGTTTGAACTCCCGTCTCGGGTCTGCAGAGAAGCAGCGTAACAACTAGTCATCCGCGGTGAATGGTGCAACCGCTGGCACCGTCGTGCACACTGAGGGAACCCCAGATGGTCGAAATTTCCGGAGCGCTCCCTTACGGCGTGTCTCATAATGACACCGCGGTTTTGGAAAGCCCTAGAAGTCAAATCAATCCGTCATTTGCGCAAGATTACAGGCGCGAAAGATGCGCATTGTTGCGATGGTGCACAAGCACCATCACCACAACTGCAGATGCAACCACAAGAGCCGCTGTGGACTAGTGGTCACGTGCTTGCTTGTCACCTTGTTGTCCCGGGTACCCTAGCATTGAAATGTTGGTATGTACCAACTGAACGCATCAACCAAAGGAGCACCAGGATGTAGGCGGCTCGGCGTTCTCCTGCTAGAACTTACACTGCTTCTGCTGCATATTTTTTTCCCCGAAATATATGATGACGATCACCTTCTTTCAGATGCGAACCCGTTGGCTCAGCCTGGCGCCAAATGGCTACGCTGCTCAGGTGACGGGTTTTATCACCGTCGCTACGGGCTAAGTTTAATTGGGGCAAAACGTAAAAAACCTAATGAAACCTAATGTAGCAGTCTGATTCGTGGTTTTCTCTAATAATATTTTTTTTTTGTTATCGTGGCACAAAGTAGAACAGTAAGACCATTTATTGATCAAAGTGCCCTCATGAAAACATTGCAGCTCTTAGTGTGTAACAGTACATGTAGAACAACAACAACAACAAAAAAAGCCGCATATCTGCTTCTTTCCCTGCAAATGACGTCGAAAGACGAGTCTTCTGCCTGCCCTGATACGTAACACCTTCTCTTCTCCCCACTCCTTTCACGCTGTTCTCCTCCCCTCTGATTTCTCCCACGTGGATGCAATGGAAGTTCGGCTGAATCCGAATTTCCCGCGTTTGCCGTGCTCTCACGCAGTCTCTTGGACCACAGAGTTTCTTACAATTGCCTAGAGGGAAATGTCTAGGCGAGTTTCTCAAGGGGCGCTGGGCCGCGATGGGAATCATGGCGTATGCACGGACTCGGAGGAAGGAAACTCCTTCCTCCATGGGTATATGTATAGTGCCTAGAATATACTGGCTAGTGTGCTGAGCCCGCGCGCTCGCGTGGCCACCGCGCTGATGCCTTCCCACAGCCACCGCAGAGAGGCCCTACAAAGGTCATCGCGCTAGGGAGCCTACATTCACCCTACATCGCGCGGCAAAAACGAAATAAAGAGGGAGGCATTTTATGATAAATTAAGAGGAAGCGCTTTACTGTTTGAAGCGAGATCGGGCTGCCTTAGAACGCGTATTTATGAAGCGAAATTCAGTAAAGAAGAAAATGCACATGCTGCGAGGAATATAGGGAAACGGCGGAGCATGTTCTGACTGAATGCGGAAATATCCACCCAGGTGTACGTTTGGGCACTACCCTACATGAAGCCTCGGGTTTTAGGGAGAGCAATGGAAAGCTGAACATACCCGCGATTGAAATAAGTAAGAGACGGTTAGAATACCGGTGGCAGAAAACCAGAGAGAACGGACAAAAATAATTGTGGGGGAAAAAAGGACTTTCTGCCATAAGGGGCAGAGAACTGGGCTGTGAATTTACGTTTTTGCTATAGTATGATCGATTTAATTGAGGTAGGTTTAAAAGGCACGAGGACAACTTAAAGAGAGAGGGGAAAAAATAAAAGTTCTTAAAGGGTTTTTTTTTTTTTTTTACGAGCTTGGTGGCGCACATGTCGCCACCCCGTTATAAAGGGGGCACTCAGCATCCATCCATCCGAGTTCCGCGGCACCCGCGGTTTCTGCTCCGAATTCAGCGTTCCTTGTCTCTTTTAAAAGTCTCGTCCGATAAGTGCGGTTCGGTTAAAGAAAGGACGCTATTTTCTGCAGCCCATGTCGGTATCATGGCTCAGCGTCCTTGGGGGTACGGCGTAATTGTGAGAAACTTTATGGGGTAAGGGAATGATAGAAAGAGAAGGGCGAGGAACGCCGTAATTAATAGAGGGCTCCAGAAATTTTGACCACCTCAGGTTCGTTAACGTGCACTAAGAAACCACAGTACACGGGCCTCTGGCATTTTCGCCTCCATCGAAAACGCGATCGCCGCAGCCGGGATCGAACCCGCGTTTTTTTGAGTAGCAGCAGTGCACCATATAGTATACACCATCACAGCGGACTTTTGTATGAGAACGGAAAAACTCGTACAGAAACAAGAAAACTTAGCGTCAAATCACTGCCCGCAGAAAATCCGTACATAACGCGGTACTAGAACACGACGGAACGTTTAACACGTACTGTACGTATATACTATCGCATGCCGTCAGCTTTAGTTTTCGTCATTCCGTGGTTAACCACTCAAGTGAAACAAAAAGTCAAAGAACATCCTAGGATCGACCCAGCTTGACAATTGAAAGTGCTCCCACCCCACGTGGTCGCGCGAAGAAGATTCGCAGCTAATATATTTAATTTGTAAGACGGCTGCTCGGTTTATAAAAAGAAATGACCTTATGAGGGTGCCAACGAGCTTGAATTCCAGTTGTAACAGAATGGCAAGAACAAAAAAAAAAGGGGGGGGGCCGGGGCGGGTCACATCAGCGATTCTTATCTCTGAATAACAAAAACTACAAAACTAAAAAGAGCCACGACAGCAACACTGCAACATGATTTTGTAGATGTAAAAGATTGTTATCTGATAGCCGACATATTGAAGCATAATGTACACGTACATGACTTGGTAACCAGGAACAGTTGCGCAAGATTCATTCTCGACGAGGGGGGTTAGGAAGAGAAGGGCAAACATAAAATGCACAGAGCAGATGTGCCTGTGCGCATATCATGTGCATCCCTGTCTCCTAAAAATAATAAATATAATAACGTGCGAGGCGTTCCTATATCATCCGTGGCCTTCATACGGCTTTGCGACTTCAAAAAAATTGGTCGTTTACGACAAAATATTGCAATAAGACGGAAGATTTTGGAATAACTATGTGCGTGCTCAGGTACTAGTTGCTTTTTCGCGATTAGGAAAGTACGGAACGCTCAGACATTTAGCAATATTGTGCGATATGGCAATGTTGCCTCCTCTGCTTTTGCCCAGATTTAGCAGCGTCCATACAGGTTTAAGTTCCAGATGTAGTTGTGTTCGAACTTAAAGGTTTTTGCTCTTGTAAGGGACGTGCTGAGATTTTCATGTATGTAAAAGGTATATGTGCCTTCTAAATACAACAAACGGGCTTTCGCTCGCTTCTTTTAGTGCAGGACAAGTGCTCCACTGTATTTTTACAAACTATATGTATGGGTCAAGCCCCTGCGCGAGGCCGAAGCAGGAGCGCAGTATCACCCATCGCTTGGTGGTTGGTTTTGTGAAAAAACGTGGTGTTAAACAAACAACCGTGCCGTTAAACTCCATCGTAAACTGCGCCTGAGCTTTGATCTGAGCTTTTTGAGCGTCGTCCGCAGGTAGCGGCCTTGTCCAGCGGGGTCCCGGAATAAGGACTGCCCCTATGTAAAGGGTCCTTGTGGCCTGGAAACTCTTATCAATAAAAGTTTTTCACACACACACACACACACACACACACACACACACACACACACACACACACACACACACACACACACACACACACACACACACACACGGCGCGTCTGTCTATAGTCCACTGGGCGTCTACTACGCACGATAACTGTGTGCCTGCTTGGTGCGTTCGATCGTCGTTGAATGAATCAGACAGCGGAATTGAAATGCCGTAGTACAAGATATACGAACAGCCGTGTGACAAGGGATGTGTGTCAGCCATGAAAGCGACCCTACGGTTAGAGATTCTATCGCATCTGATACAAAAGAAAAGGAAAAAAAAAAAACAGCAAAACCGCATCGATAAGGTTCGCGAGACGCAGCGCGAATATTTCTAAAGTTGGGTAAAATACCGCCGCAAATAACCTGTGTAGCCATCCATGAACAAACAACAACAAAACACTGCATGGCACCTCGTCATTGCAAACGACTTTGGTACATGCGATAGTCTGATGATCTCTAGCAGCAAAGCCAGTAAAGCGTACACTACAGCCGCTGCCTTCGTCGCGTACTGAAAAAGTGTAGTAACGTCACTCGCGTCACTGAAGTTAAAAAGCAGGAATAAACAAATCCACCAAAGCGTTTGAAGACGCAGGCACGAAGACTAGACAAATCCGTGTCATACCCATCATTCCCATGGCAGCTTCACGATCGCAGCGCCAGTTTTCCCTCTAGTATTTCAGTAGGAAACTCTATGGGAGCCCCCTCCGCTCAGCACACTAGCCGTTCTAGGCACTACTATAGTAAATCTGCGAGGCTTGTGTTGGCTGGCGTCGAGCGGGGCTTTGACTCATACGCGGATCCGGCTCCATGAATATAGCTTTTCTAAAACAAAACCTTCATAAATGGATCTCATTAACACATACAGCATCCTACAATGAAATATTACTCACTTGCAGGGCACAGCGAAACGACGAAAAGAAGAAACAGACGACAGACGCACGCAGAGTGATCGTTCACATTGTCGTCTGTCGTCCAACTTTAGCTGTCAGTCGTTGCTTTTTACTTTTTGTAAATCAGTATATACAAGGACAAGTTCTGAAATGGCAATAAAACTTCCTTTTGACTTATGCCACAAAAGAAGTAGCTCATTATAGGCTGCTTTAGCGCACAATTAATTATTATGACGCGCGGAACGTGCGCAAGCCGGACGCGTCTCGGAGCCGTTAGTAGACGACGCCAGTCCGAATCCACCGCATCCAAGCATTCCCATGTAAACAACTGCATTTGAGTGCCAGTTCGAGTAGCAGTAGCAGTAGATAACGGTAAGAAACTCTATGCTTGGGACCTTTTATTACTGGCGAAAACACAGATGGACGCCAACCAAGGAAAACATTTACTGACGTTTGGTTTCCCACACGGGAGCCTTGTTCACAATGAAGAGGAATGCGTGAAGGGCATGAAGCTATAAGCAGTTTAGTACATGACGCGGAGTGCATGCGTATATCGGATTAAGCTTTCCGTCGTTGTGGTTCAAAGTCTGTGCCGTTGTCTGGACATGATGTGACTCAAGGTAAAGCAGCTGTTTAAGATTCTGTTCACTTGAAAGCACGCATGTGCTGTTCCAGCGTATCTGGTGGCCTGTGTATCGGCTTGTTCTGCAACAACGCTGGACATCACGTGGCGATCGTTGATGTCCTTCCGGTGCTCGCTAAGTCTTCTTTCAAAGTTCCCACTTTTGCCGATGTACTTTAGTCGCACGGCACGCAGGGCACCAAGCAAGGTGGTTGAACGTCAGAGCATGCAACACGAGGGAACTTGCATGTCCTCCACAATGAGGACATGCATGGCTAAGCGCCGAACTTCTCATGTGGCAGGTGGTGCTGGATATATTCACGAAGGTGTGCCTTAGTTTACGTGAAACCTGCACACCATCGGGACGCATTTCGCGTGTGAGGGTCTCGCTGGTGACAGGAGTGTAAGGGACGGCTGCATGCGTCAGAGATTCAGCCGTAGAAGAATAACGTGGACGGGCCAGGTGATGCTGTACGGATGTGACAAAAGGGGCAGGGTAACCACTGGAAGCAAGGTTGTGGCACATATTCTGCGCACCGTAGCAACACGGACACCACTGACCTCTTGTGGGTAGCAGGATTTACAGAATTGAAAGTGCGGGTAGGACGACCCGTGAGCGTGGGCATTCTATACACCCCAGATGCCAGCTTTCTGTCAGCCCGTTTGATAAGGACGCCCAGGAAGGGCAACTGGTTGTTTGTTCAATTCCTCTTCCACGGTGAATTGGATCGAGTCGTCTATCCCGGTAAAGGAGAACTCTGGCAGTTTTCTTCACCATCTTTGATATCGCTGTTTTGCAATGGTACTGATAGTTCCGTAGCGGGCAAAGCAGTGCATTTTGTTCGGAGACTCCCCAACAACTTTAAATAACTGTCTGAACTATGTGTCCAAACTGAAACCGAAACGGCTAGACGATTCGCGCAGTGTATATGGTGACGTCCTCACGATCGGAAATAAGGTGTTGTGACCAGAAAAATGAAAGTGACGAAACCATCCGATGATGTATTGTGTTATGCCAGCTCTTCTGAACTGGACAGTGACGATTCGAGCGCTGAAGCGTCACCGTTTTGCTTTTGAGCCGCCGCCTGCTCGGGTGGGAAACATTGAAGATAGTGACATCAAAAACACAGGGTGGCCTGCGTGGGAATCCGCCAAAGAAATGTTAAAATGCATTCTCAGGGAAACGAAATGACGTTCAACCACCTTGCTTGGTGTACATATTATGACATTACCACGGAGAACTTACAATGAAGATCTTGCTGAGATCAGTGGACACTGAAAAATCGCCGGAGTTGCCCTTTAACAGGCGACACAAAACGGTCCTAATAAGCACTCCTCCTAGATAATGACAAAGCAGTCATGCACGCAGGGCAAGAAGTCTTTTGGCCATGCCGTAAACGAGGCGAGGGCCTGGCTTTGGACATTGTTAGATTAGTTGCCGTGACCGTGAACGTCAGTATACTTTATTTTCCTTGGTCGCCGTCCATCTGTGTTTCGACCACTGTTTCATCCCGACCAGATGAGATTTCATCACTCTCGACTTCACCATTCATTACTGTTCGCCTAACGCTCCGCGTACCTTCGACACCATTTCTACAGCGTTAATTTTTCCTTTACTCATGTAAGAGCCAGTCCAATGTGTATTCTTAATTAAATAAATGCCCCGTATCATGGTTATGTTTATATATCTTGCTCTCAAATAAGCCTGAGGTTTCCTTCGTGCTGTATAACGTTGCCGTATGTATGACCCCGTACCACCATTACTAGCAGCTCGGTTGGTTTTGGCTGCCCATTTGAACCGAGTGACAGACAGGCTATTTAAGTAGTGCAATAAAGACTGTCGTCTTAAAAAAAAGAAATTGCCCCGACAGCAAAAATGCAGCAAAATGATCATATGGCCTCAGAAAAAGAAACGCAATTCGATTTGAAGAAAACAACGAAGGAAGCGTACCAGCTGTTGCTTTACAATTGTATGGTAGTAAAATGACCAGATGTACGACCTCCGTAATCACTATCACTTGATATGAATGAATTGTAGTCGTGTCATTTCATGCGCAAAATGCTTTGTGCATTTAATGCGCAAGAATCTGCGCCAAGGTATATGCGACGGTGAGCAGCTCGAGACATTCGCCGTTGGACGACATATGCCGTTCATGCCAACATTTGCGAGTGCGCAGCTGCGCACACACCGGAAAAGGAAACGAAGAAATGGTGCGGCCTGCGACGTCGCCCGAAACCGGTGTGAAGAGCATAGTTCTCCACGCCGCCGCAGCGGCGCCACTGCTACGGGACAAGCGCGCGCGGGAGGAACCGCTGGTTCGGCACGTTGGCCGCGCTGCGCGAAACATGCGGAACGAGGCAGGTGCGCTTACTCCTGTGTCCTGCTCCTTGGTTGTTGCTTTCTCCACTGCACCAAATTTACACTGCTCCGACGTCACTATCGCCCTTGTTGGTGGTGTCCATTTCCTTTACGCATGTATGCCGGATGGTTCGGGAAAACTGTCAGGACAGCCGTTCGAAGCAATGTCTTGAGCTTCGTGGTTTTATAGTCCTCGTCGGTGAAATGACGTGAACACACCAACGACATGTCAATTAGCTCCCACACGCTTCCCTTTCTGGCGCCAGTTATTCGCTGTCGAGAAACGTTTTTTAGCCACGCTTTGCGGCGCTCTATACGTCGCTCGGAAACTCTTGGAACCGAATCTGAGGGTCTTGCTTTTGTGCCACACAGCCGCACGCAACAGAGCGCGGCACTGGCACAACACGAGAAGGAAGAACCTCGACACGTTTACATTGCCACGTGTGCAGACGCAGGGCGTGCGAGCGAGATGCTGAATTTCAGCGACACAGGTAAACTCATTCCTGGTTCGCGGCGCGCGGTCTGGGAGGAAAGACATTTGTCCCGCACCAGTGGCGCCCCCTCCGAAATAGCGGCGGAAACTGTCAACTTTCGCTGCACAGCTGCACTTTTGTTCGCCACGCGACGTGCAGGCCGCAGCTTGTTAAGGTCCCTAGAAACTTTTTGTCTAGGGACCTTACAGCTTGTGCCACTTGTGCGTTTGCAATCGACATGGTGAAGCGAGCGGCCATGGTGAAGCACGCAGAGGAAACTGTATTGAAGGTACTGTGTTTACTCGGTCGTCTTTTGTCACTTTGGCAGGACATATCACATCTGCGTAGTAGTATGCAGACGTTAATGCGTGTGAGCAAAGACGAGTGCTCAGTGACGAAGTTTGCTTCCGAACGCGGCGTCGGCTAAGGCGCCCGCCCATATCTGAGCCTCCCGCTCTAATGCGTCAGTACGCTGTAAAAAATGTTGTTGAAAATGACAGGATAAAAAACAAACGGCAGCTTTTTTGCCATGGCTTTTATTCGTTTTCGTCTGTTACCCGTAGCTCAACCCGTCTGTAAAACCACAGAATAAGTGCGTGCGCAATTTACTGAGAACTTCTAGCTCAAAAGTTGTCAGTAAAACAAAAGAATGGGTACATTAACAACTTTTCTGCCATTTTACAGAAAACTTCTACCGGAAGAAAACAAACAAACGTAGACAGGAAAGTATACTTTGCGATGACATTATGAGGGGAACAGACTCCTTTAATCAACATTTGTCATCGCACGTACAGGAAAGGGACTCGGACATAAACGCATCAAACCATAATAATGCCCGCATGGACGCAGCGCTGGCCATGTAGTGCCATTGGGGAAATTACTGCTGTGCGCAATTGTAAAATACAAATTCTGAGAATACGTGTCAGTTTAGGATGGGCTAACCGGTAACCTTGCATCACGCAGATTTGTTAATCCAAATCCGCCCGGCCCCGCCATGGTGGTCTAGTGGCTATGGTACTCGGCTGCTCATCCGAGGGTCGCGGGATCCAATCCCGGCCGCGGCGGCTGCAGTTCGGTGGAGGCGAAATGTTGAGGCCAGTGTGTTGTGCGATGTCAGTGCACGTTAAAGAACCCCAGGTGGTCGAAATTTCCGGAGTCCTTCACTACGGCGTCTCTCATAATCAGAGCTGGTTTTGGGACGTTAACCCCATAAATCAATCAATCAAACCAATCCGCCCGATATCCAACGTATTTTTCAATTACCAATTTTTAATTACCAGCTAACGCCTTGCTGATTGGACCGCACAAGCGCTCGCTATGCTGGCTGATCCTGGTGCGTGAGTTGGTGAAACGCACCTCGGCAGAAGACGCTGACAAAGCCAGGTGAAGAAAATGGGCTCCCGGTTGCCGGACG
This sequence comes from Hyalomma asiaticum, assembly GCA_013339685.2. Taxonomy (NCBI): domain Eukaryota; kingdom Metazoa; phylum Arthropoda; class Arachnida; order Ixodida; family Ixodidae; genus Hyalomma; species Hyalomma asiaticum. Next base: position 53,436,048 of record CM023482.1, read on the forward strand.
GCAACCTTGCCGTCGGCCTCCCTAGGCCTGTTCGAAACGGTACAACACGGATGTTGTACAACAACAAATGGCCACCGGTTATCCCGAAATGTTTACTCCTGTGTAATTTCCGTCGTCGTTATTACACGTGAACTGATGTCCGATATTGTCGTAGCTACGATACCAGACAACACACATATAGCTCACAGTCTCGGTACAACGTGCTCGAAGTGCCCCGGTGGCCGCACGCTGCCTCGTACCGGAGTGCCCACCTTCTTCGCATTGGATGCCTGAAAAGTGGCCGTCGCACCACACGAAAGCTACAGCTTTATAAACGAACTTTATTCCTCTGTGCACATCCCATTTATTCCAAAGCAAAGGTGACGTTTGATTTTCATGGGCCGGCAAGCACTCGCATCGGCCACCGACGGCATCTCCTTTCTGCTGGCGTCCATGTTGTAGCCGCAACGACTCGTTGCGAAACAACCTGCTGATGATCAAAACTGCTTGTGTATGTGCTATCGCCGGAGGTATTCCGTCGTAATTCGGCGCGTTTAAGCAAGGTACGCATCCACGGCGCGTGCGCCCGCAGGCGAAGCCGCTCGGTGGCAGAAGCATATGGAAAGCCAGCTCGTTGTTTCTGCCGCCGGTTGTTGCTTATGCTCGTAGTTGAGGAAGGCACCGGCCGAATAAGGGTTCATTATGGTGTTAGATTACCTGCACATCGCGCAACGAGCATTTCCATTTGCACAGCAAAAAAAAAAAAAAAAAAAAAAAACTCGGCACAGCAGCTGTTGTCGTCTTCACTCGGCCTCCTCCCGAATCCATATCTGTTGGTCACTGCAGCGAAATCCTTGCGCCCGACCGCCCTTGTACCCTGAAGCTTCGCCGTCTTCGAAGCGAGGTCGAAAGTTCGGTGGCATGGGGCAGCAAGGTAAAGTTGTAAATATTCAGGTCTCTCAGCGTTGAAGACACGAAAAAAAAAAAAAAAAGAGCACGCGCAGAACTCACGACAGTGTCGGCAGCCGGACGCTGGCGCCAGTTGCTTTTTATTTGTACTCGAAATTATTCGTATTTGTGACGTTGTCCTGCAGTGAAGTTGCAGAAGCTTAGCCTTCACTGTCAGGATGAACAAGCGCCATGCGTAGCACGCGTCGAACAAAGCCCGCGCATGAGCAGGAAAGGCGGGAGCATACGATGTGTGCGGAAGGGATGGCTTCGTGTCGCTTGCTGCATGCCTGCTTGCCAGTGCAGTATTCGCAGTATCGTCGTATCATCGCTTATTACTGCGCTTGCGCACGCTTGCTTCCCTGCGGGGCCTCCTTGGCTACACCGGCGCTTTACGGATGCGCTCGCGTGTTCGACAGTGAAGGGTGCTCACGGCTGTGCTGGCCTGGCACAGTCGAGAAGTGCAGCGCTGCAGCGGACGATCAAACGCTGATCAACGGGCGCCATTAGGCTTAGTGCTTGGGGATACTGCGGTAGCGGTAGTTCGAGATGGTTGCTTCCGGCCGTGAACGCTGCGCGCCGACACCAGGGAAAACACGGACGTACCCTAGCCGGGTCGTCATGATTAAAATTAATCCGGACTGCGGCGTTTCAGTCTTGTAGCAAATGGGGGGGTTTCCTCGATTTAGACCACATGCTCTGGCACTGCTCCGCGTTGGCCGGTCATGGTTCTCAAGGTGAACAGTGGTGGCACAGTGACGTGCTGGCTGACCAACTCAGGGCTGTCCAGAGGGCCCGTGTGGTGGCAGAGGAGCTGGGCCTCGCTGTCTCGACGTGGGAGCGGCCCGCATCAGTCCCCCCAGACTGATCTCTGAGGACCCAATAAAGTTTTTCATATCATACCGGGGTTTCTGCGATCATTAACGCTATCGCGCTAAGACAGAGCGCCTAAGTTATGGCAAGCACGTTGTGGGCTGGATAGCCTGTGCTCGGCGCCCCTGTCTTCCCTCTCGCGTGCTGTCGGTACCTGGCGGTGCCCCCAACGGAAAGATGGTTAAAGTAAAGAGAAACCACGCCAGTCGCATGGGCTACGCGGCCCCGTAGACGAACGTTTTAATACTCCTGACACACGGGCATGCTAAAGTACTTTAGGTGAGGGGACATCTGCCTGAAAGGCGTTCATGCCCAGTGACACACGACAAAGAGTACCTCCTTCCCGGCAAAGTTCCTTTGCAGAAAGGTAGATCGGCGATCTACTTTTCGAGCGTAAAGGCGCACTCTCGCCGACAGCGTACACGACCCCGTCAAGGGGAGAGAACTTTTCACAAAATTACAACACCCCGCAAGTGTTTTCTTACCTTGCGTATAAGCTTTAGCTTTTAGCCGTGTAATCAGATTTGCTGGGCGGCAAATATTTATTTTTACCGCACTCCCGAACGCCCGCATCGCCGCCATGCGGGATTCCGGCGGTCATTCTTTTTTTCGTCGTGGCGTGAAACGATCAAACGACATTATTAGCCATCAGCAATAAAAAACGATATTGTTACGATCTACAATCGCTAACGGTAATTAAATGCGGAAAATTAAAAAAAAATGTTCACTGTCTTGCTGCCATTTTTTGCGGCGTTCGTCTTAGGAACCACCTAAAGAAGTTCACGTGCTGCCGTGTGTCATCGGCGCAACTCCTTTCTGCAGAGGGTCCTTTAGAGTAGAAAAAGGGGTTTCACTACAAAGGACGTTACTTTCGCCCGTCTGTCAGGTGTATTAGTGTATTGCCCGTCGATATGTAAATCGCTGCCAGGACTTTCACATATTTGCGTCGTGGTCATCGTGCGTTTCCGCTACTGTGCTTCCACAAGACCGATTTCGGTGCCATGAGCGTGCTCTTTATGACGGGCCGGTGACCCTTGCACCACAAAGCTGAATATTGAGAAGTTGGCCTAATGTGTTGTGTAAGATGAAGACATGGCGCTGAAGCGACAAGGAAAGGAAGACAGGACAGTCCTGTCGTCGTCCTTGTCACTTCAGCTCTTCATCTGAGGGAGCGAACCAACTGGCCCTGAAATCTGTACTGTGTTGGCCATCTAAATTACGTTTTCTTCTATAAGTTTTCAAGCGCACAAATGTCCGCACATTACGATGGAGTGTAACCTTTGCAACCAATGAATCCTCTCCACCTTGCACTTAATGCTCTGTTTCCGTATCGGTCACGGTGATGTAGTACTTACTGGTTGACCTTTCGTTTTCCCCACCACCAGTTCAACTCTGTTCCTTCACAGATACCTGAATACTTTCTTAGCCCTTCTAGTGCCTTTCGTGATCCTAATAAAAGCTGCTCTTGCTCCGAGCTTCTCACACACATCATACCCCGCCCAGCCCATGTAGCTCTTCACAGCTTCGTCCGCGTCGTCTTGTCGTGAGGGCCCACTGAGTCGTCCGAATGTACCGTGACTCGCATTCAGGCCCGACTGCAACCTCTGATTTCATGCGCATTACCGAGTTTCCAAATTTGAGTCCTGCGAACCATCACAACCTTCTACGATCCTCGAAGCACATTGCGCGTATATGGTATCGCTATAGCGCTCTGTGCTTCCATCGGTGCATTCGTCTTCAACTTTGCTGTCGTGGCTTTTTGCCTGTACCACTACGTATCTATCAAATTACCCTCGTTCACCCCGTACTCCGAGATATTGTATTCTGAAACCCTCTGGTATATTGTGACGCTGTATTTATACCGCTTGGTCATTGCTGTCCTTGAATACCATCAATCCCGATTTGTCGACCCTAAATTCAATTCTGTCTTCGGTACTTTTCTCCGGCGTGTAGTACATCACACGTACGACTTTCTAGAACCGGTACGAAAACCTTTGCCCCCTTACGCCCTTCACCTTTTGCGCGTGCCCCTTCGCAGACAGCATTATTCTTCACCTCTTGATATCCCCTTCTCATGACGGCAATACTGGGGTTATAAGGCTGGGCCATTGTGAAGAATCTCTTCGAGTCTAGGCGGTTGGCTAAGGTCAAGTTGTAACAGTTCCTCTAACAAGTTCACCGCATCGTCACTGAAACACTTCACGGCATCACATCCCACCGCTACCACCAGAACGCCACGGGCAAATCACACACACGAAAAATATACAAAAAGTACTTGTTTATCTAAACGGCCATTGCTGCCCCCAACCGCGCTGTTCTATGCACTTCGCCTTCCTCCACTTGTCCTTGCGTAACCAGCCGTAACCACATGCCAACCAGACGCTGTATATGCTCTTGGTTGTCAGCAAATAGGACAATATGGCCAGTGTAAATTAAACCTGGAAGATGTTTCTCTATTACCGCAGCGGCCTGTTTGTGTTACAGATCAGCCTCTGCTGGTCCTTTCTAGGGCTGTTTCCATCCTCGCCGTGTATATCATGAGTAACACCGCGGGACACGGACATCCCTGCCTCGGCCCCCTGCTTATATGAACGTTTTCGTCGCTATTTAATCGTATCCATTTCTACACAGACTTTATTTGCTCGGTATACCTCCCTCAAAAGCTGTGTGCAGTCGCCGCGTTTATTCCGCCGTTTTTTCAATATTTCCCGTGGAATGTCCTGATCCTCGTTGTCGCGTGAACCAGTAATGCCAAAAAAATAAAAAGCCACGTATAAAGGTATTATGCTTGGTATTCCGTTTTTCTATACACTTCGTCAGAACGAATAATCGTCTAACCGCCTACATATATTAGAAAGCAGTCCTGAAGTTCTCACAGAAATCCATTATTTTCTACCTCTGGTATCTTCAATGTCCTTGAAGGACCCTAGCATTTTGTGCCTAGAATGATGTTATCTTCTGCCCATTTTTTTTTTACCAGGTTGCGCTCGAGGAGGAGTGCTGCCACCTGGCTGATGAGGGCACAAACGCTCGCGCTGCCAGATACGCGAGATACGCTCAAGCATGTATATCACGGTATACTCAAGCATGTAGTATACATTCCTAGGTCACCCTAATAGCTATATACGCCCATTCCTAGCGTGTTATTTCGAGTCGAGTCACTGGCCATGCCGCCGCCATGTTACTCTAACGTGATTGCGCGCACCAAGGTATTCATGCGATGCTTAGCTCGGGACATCCACTGTCTGACGGCATGGTGTTGGTGCGGCAATTTGTGAGTGCGCGTGCAAATTGCAAGAGGAGGCGAAGAAATGGCAGTCCCGCGTCAACAGCAGCTACAACTTTCAGTGTACCGAAGCCGCGTTGTCCGCTCGCGATACCGCGTTTGCATGTGTGTATAAATAATGGGACATCGCACATTGGCCTATCCTGCGACGCACGTATGGTGCAGGACGGACATCTCCAAGCCCATCTCACAGTGAGGTACACTGGCCATTTCACTTCCTTTGAAATTCGACCGCCGCTGCCGTACTCGGAACTCGCGTCTTTCGGTTCACCGGCCGGGCACCGGCAGCTTAGCGGTCTTGCAACGGGCAGGTTCGACGCTCCGGACTGTACCGTAGTGCAGTACGTGCTTGATTTTGGGCAGTTCATCGGTGTTGGCGGGTCGCATTAAGTGCAATGGCTGCACTCCTTTCCGCCCCGAGCACGGGCTATAGCCGGTGTGCGACGTGTATATAACACGGTGCTTTTCTTCTCCCCGCAGTTGCAAGAGCAGTTGCGGCGCCTGCAAGCGTGCGTGGTGCACGTGGGCTGCCAGACGGATGATATGTTCGTGGACGTCGAGGCCCCGGCGCCCTTGCTGGCCGAGCTTCTGCGTCCCATTCCAGACGAACTACACAGTGAGGTGCCATCTGAACCTGTCGTGGAAGTTGGCCCTTGCGAGAGCGAGGAGGCGCCCGCGGTACACGAAGAAGAGCCCGTGGTTCAAGAGCATCGCGGTGTCACGCCAGTGCCCACGGTCCCCGTCGAGCCCAGCGGTCCCGCACCCACAGCCCGAAAGGCGGCCGAGCCGACGCGCGGTGAGGAGGTCCAGAAGCAGCAGGCCGAGCCACCGCCTCCCCCTCCCAGAGGGCCCCCTCCGGCGGCCGAGGACGAGGAACGTGCCCAGGAGGCGCCGGCCGAGGTTCCCGCGGCTCCCGTACAGTCTTCGTCGCAGGAAGCCGCCGCCCCGCCGGAGGCATCCGCCAGGAAAGGCGGCCGCAAGAGGTGAGTACCCGTGCCGATCGATGCGCACACGTGTGACCCGAAATGCGCGCTTATATTTATTACAATATTTTACGTTATAAAAGAGTTTTAGCGTTGCGGGTTTGCCGTGCGGAGATTGGGACGATACCACATACCGTGGTGGCCGGCACATAGCCATTATAGTCTGCAACTCATGTATCGGCCACTGTCTTCACGTCGCCACCTTACCGTACGCGTCAGGCATCTTGCTTAGGTATTGCCGAACGAAATAATTATATACGTGCCGAACACGACCGTGCGGTATTACCGACAACTCTGTATTGTGTAGAAAGCATCTACGGGCACGTCGGTCGTCACGCCGTGTCAAGAAACTGACTTGCGAGACTAGCGAGGGTACGGCGCATAGCGGAGCATCATCACGGCCACTGCGGTTTATCGCCGCTTCTACTGTCACTTTTTGCAACCCATACCGTGCATCTCGAACTTGCTACCTTTGCAGCTACGCTCCGTAACGCGACCGTGCTGTCAGCCGATGTAACGCCAGGATTGCTGGGAAGGTGCCGCGGCGCATAATAAGCGTGCCGCTTCCATTGCTTTTTGCGTGGAATATGGCGACATGGGTGCGCTGAAGAGCAAGTATAGTTGTAATTTTACTTGACCTGGCTAAGCGCCTTCCTAGGGCTAAATCTTACAACGGTTCCCAAAGTGGACCAGTGCACTTGGACTCGCCTGGTTGGTCAGCATAGATCTTTTGCTGCTGCTAGCACAACGCTGTCCAATCACGCGAGGGCAAGCGGACCGGTCCACTTTTGGAACCGTTATATCTCCCTTGTCTGACCATAGAATCGTACAACAGTAATTTTCGGAAACGGAAGCGACGTTTGTTACATGTAATAGTGGTGCTGTAGTACATGTGGACTCTGACAGCTCGTAAGTGGTGCGCCTTACGTTGTTTCTACGCGCACGCTGTTATTGCCCATCATTGCGGTCACACTATACCATGCAGAACACACAAAGCCGAATTGCTGTGTGATAGCTGAAAGCCAAGGGTTTAATTCGACGTGGTATCCCACAGTCCCAGAAAATGAAGACAAATGCAGAGTGCATAAGGTTGGTTACGACTACCAAACAGCACAAATATTCACTGCAAGGAAATTTCAAGCGTACAGTGAAACAAAAGATAGCATACAGTTAAACGCGTATGACTTTCCAAATGCGGGCTCATTCGTTATCGTAGAACACCCTCAGGGATCTTTCGGGACCACATTTTGATTCGTACACCATAACATGATGCAAAGACACATTTAAGATGTGTCCGTCCTCCTAATTAGTCGAAGAGGCCTGTGCAGCGCGCAACTGCGACAACAAGATTTAGTTTTCAGAGGATTTCACCGCGGGTGAAGCGAAATTGTGATGAGCGATTGGGATTTGCTTGCTCCTCGACTTCAATTACCTTCTGGGCGCGAGAACAGAAGCTCACTCGCGGTTGGAAAAGGAGCAACTTAGCGTAAGCAGGCTTGCGTCAGCGCACCGAAGTACGCCAAATTAAGTGTATACGGTGGCATCATTCGAAAGCAAGCAAACTGGCAGCAAGACAGAACTCGAGGAGCGATCGATAGAAGTTAGACATTTTTTTAGCGCGTTAGCGAGATAGCAGGGGCTAAGGGAATAGCGTTACAGTAACGCAAACACTCGTTGCGGAAGGGAGCTTTAGTTTAGCGGAATAGTGTTTACGGCCCGGCAGTTGTGATTGTGGCACCATCTAGCGAAGTATGCATGCGTTAAAAAAGCGAAAAGAAGTAAAACTTAAAAATGTTCACTTATACACTCCCGAGTGCAGCGGCATTCGAACTTTTCGAGAATAAAGATAAATAAATATGTATGAACCAAGCGCCAAGAGCAATGACATGTTGCAGATATGTAAACAGATGTTCTCTCGCTAGGCCTAGCAACGTTCGAAATGGGAAGCGATCTCTAAAACTCGGCTAAGTTATCCCTAATACTACGTCGTCGGCTACCTGAAGGCAAGCGAAGCCATTTTACACCGTCATTTCCTCCGAACGAAGTGAGTCCTGCCACAGCAACGTCAAATTCAGTTCGTCCGAAACCGCCGCTATGATTTACGTGAACTACGATAACCACGCAAACACGGTAACGTTAAATATTAGACATTTTTAGTTTATCGGGCTTAGCGCAATAGCGTAGTTATCGGAATAGCAGGATGGAAGTGCGCATGCGCAGTACCGTAAACGGCCGATACCGTTTACCGTGCCCACGGTATTTCGCAGACTTAACGTTACCGTGTTTGCGTGGTTATCGTAGTTCACTTAAAACATGGGGGCGGTTTCGGACGCCCGTTTCGATCTGAATTTAGCGTTGCTGTGGCAGGGATTCACTTCGTTCGCAGCAAATGACTGCAAAATGGCTTCGCTTGCCTTCAAGTAGCTTCGACGACGCAGTATTAGGGATAACTTAGCCGAGTTTTCAAGATCGCTTCCCATTTCGAACGTTGCTAAGCCTAGCGAGAGAGCATCTGTTTACATTTCTGCAACATGTCAGTTTATGCTCTTGGCGCTTGGTTCGTATGTATTTATTTCTCTTTATTCTCGAAAAGTTAGAATTCCGCTGTACACGGGAGTGTACGCGAGCATTTCAAGCTTTATTTTGTTTCCACCTTTTTTAACGCATGTATCCTTCGCTAGATGGCGCCACAATCACAGCTATCGGGCCGTAAACGCTTCTCCGATCAACTAAAGCTCGTTTCTGCAACGAATGTTTGCGGTACGGTAACGCTATTCCCATAGCCCCGCTATCACGCTAACGCGCTAAACTAAAAATGCTCGCTAAACGGTATCGGCCGTTCACGCTACTGCGCGTGCGCATTTCCATTCCCCAATTCCGATAACTCCGCTATTACGTTAAGCCCGCTAAACTCAAAACGTTTATTGGGCAAATGCCGCGGGCTAACGTTTTCAGCTACCTAGCCCGTAAGGATTGTTGATATGATATGGAGGAATAGAACAAAAAAATTGTCGACCAACGGAACCAAGCCAAGAACCATTGGGCAAGAAAAAGGTTAAAAGGGTCGTGAAACGTTTGCTGAAGATTTTGTACGAAGTGTGTGTTTGGGGTCCTGACCCTCCAATCAATTGTTCCGTTGCATCGTCCGAGTTGATTTAGAGCGATAAAAATACGGTTTCGGTTTCACTGCGCGCGGTCCCCTCAACTCTGCAGTTGGCGTCACCCTATAGCCATCAGGCTTCCGAGATTTGTATGCTCTCGGAGGCTACGGGAAAACCGTGCTGCAGCCTTGCTTCCGAACGGCGGCACCACATGGTTTTCAAGTATTTTCTTACTTTCTAGCTTTGAAGTAAATCTATCATTTTTTTCAGTGTACCTTTACACTTAGAAATATGTTTAGTTGAGTACACCGAAACGTCACCGAATAGTACGTATGCCGGTCTGTAGTGTCGCATAGTCGTTTCGGGAGCTCAAGAACGCTACGATTTCAGACGGGCGTTTTAAATGTACATTGAATATTTCGCCCAAATAATTCGCACTCGTCTTGTCGAATGCATATGGAAGCAGTGAAAGTTAAACTGGGCAGTTTCAAGCTGAAAATTGCAGAAATAATGCATCTACAATACTATAGAAAAAAAAAGTTATCTCTTGTTTGAAGCAAGGGTAGGAGGTGGTGGTGGTGAAAACATTTATTATCAGAATTTCTGCGGAGAAGCTCCGGGTATTCGGAGGTTCTTGGCTTGCGGTGGGGGGGCCCTCAGTCCAGGGCTCCGCTTGCAGCAGCCGCTCTACGGGCCCGGTCGATCAGGCTAAGCTGATCTTCCAGGTTCTCGCTGGCCAGCAGCTGTTCCCATCGCTCCGCTGTGGGATTTTGTATTGGGGGTAAGGCTGTAATGGCCTGGCATGCCCATGTGACGTGGTACAGGGTAGCTTTTGCTGGGCACCATGGGCAGCGAGAAGAGTATGCAGTAGGATGTATTTTACTGAGGGTGTGCAGATTTGGAAACGTGCCGGTTTGAATTTGTCTCCAGCTGACCGATTCTTCCTTATTTAGTGTTCGATGTGGTAGGGTGTAAGTTTGCCTGAGTCCTCTGTAATGGTTTAGGATGGCGGAGTAGTCGCAGGGGACGGGAACGGGTTCCTCAGAAGCGGAGTTGGAAGGTGCTCGGCTCGCATACCCTCGAGCTACCCTATCCGCTGCCTGGTTTCCCTCCAGCCCCATGTGACCCGGGGTCCATATGATCCGATGCCAAATCCGGGGTGTGTGTGTACTGGAATGCTCGCCAGTGTCTGTAGCGTTCAGGAGGATATTGAGGGCGGGTTGGCTGATGCGCCCTTTAAGATAATTGCGGCAAGCCGCTTGAGAGTCCGTCAGAACAGTGAGCGACCGTCGATGTCTGTAGCCGAGGGCGAGAGCGAGCGCGATGGCCGTTTCTTCAGCTTCAGTGATGTTGTGGCACCGCACGGAAGCACTGGTACGTTCTGTGAGTGTGTGGTCCACGACTGTGGCCACTGCCTTGGTGTTCGCAAGATCGTAGTTGGCGGCGTCAACATAGTACGTGGTGGTTTTGTGCCCATGCTCTCGTTCGAGGGCTTCCACTCTGGCTTCCCGGCGGCCTTGATGCAGTCGGGGATCCATGTTGCGGGGGATGGGGGCGACTTTATAAGTGGCACGAAGGTGGTCGGGAACGGGCTTGCGGCGAGCAGCGTCCTGAAGCTGGCTGATGTAGCCGAGGCGTAGGAGCAGGTCGCGGCCTGTTGGTGTTAGCGTAAGCCGCTGCAGCTGCGTGGTGAGTTGAGCTTCGCAGAGTTCTGAATAGGTGTTGTGGAGACCCAATGCGAGGAGCTTGCTTGTGGGAGTGCCCGGTGGTAGCTTGAGTGCCGCCTTGTAGGCCTTGCGGAGCATTGCGTCTACTTGGTCCTGTTCGCTTTTAGTAAGCCGTTGGTAAGGCAAACTGTATGTCACCCTACTTACAACGAGGCTACGTACGAGTTTCAGAATGTCCTCCTCGCGCATGCCATGGCGACGTGTGGCGACCCGCGATATCATTCTGGCCACCTGTAGCGTGGTGGTACGAAGGAGGGCAAGTGTGTGATTGACATGGCGGTTTGACTGTATCCACATACCCAATATGCGAATGATGGTTTTCTCTGGGACTTGTTGGCCAGCAACGACGACTCGGAGGCGGTAGCCTGGGTCATTCTGCGCTGACGGCGGGGGCTTGTGTTTCCAGATTCTTATTATCTCAGACTTCTCTGTTGCACAGGCAAGGCCACGTGCATGTACGTATTGTTCGACGCAGGTGGCTGCTCGCTGCAGGTTATGTTCTTTTTCTCCAAGGGACCCCCGTGTGGCCCAGATGGTGATGTCATCCGCGTACATTGCATGATGGATGCCATCGATGTGTTGGAGTTCGTGCGCCAGGCCAATCATAGCTACGTTAAATAGTAGCGGCGAAATCACTGAGCCCTGCGGGGTGCCCTTGTTCGGAACCTTGATGATACCTGATCGGATCGAGCCGAGACCGACCGTGGCGGTGCGGTCCGACAGGAATGCCCGAGTGTAACTGTAGGTGCGTTGTCCGCAATGGAGGGCCTCGAGGCCTTCAAGTATGGCCTGGTGGCTGACGTTATCAAAGGCACCTTTGATGTCCAAAGCCATAATTATGTTTTCTCCTTGCTGTGGGGTGGTATCGATGACTTCTTTTAATTGAAGAAGTACATCCTGCGTTGAAAGATGTGCCCGGAACCCGTACATTGAATGCGGAAGGAGGTCATTGTCCAAGATAATTTTGCAGGCGGCTAGTGATGACGCGCTCACAGTTTACCAAGACAGGAGGTGAGGGATATTGGTCGGAGGTTTTCGATCTGGAGTTTTTTGCCCGGCTTCGGTATCATTATCACCTCCGCGTGCTTCCATTCAGGAGGGAGAGTGCCGTTTTGCCAATGATCGTTGAAAAACGCCGTAAGTTCTTGCACAGCAGCGTCGTTGAGGTTCCTGATAAGGGAGTAGGTGATTTTGTCCGCCCCGGCAGCTGTGTTGCGGGTGCTGCTGCGAATGGCAGCATAGACTTCGTCTACCGTTATTGGTCGGTCGAGAGTATCATTGGCGGGACCCTGATACGTCGCCTGAGATTGAGGTGGGTGGTAATCGCCAAAGCATTTCCGCTGTACTTGAGCAAGCAGCTCGTTGTCCGTGCCCTGAAAGGCGTGTATGAGGCGCGTGACCGACTTATTAGTCTCGTTTTTTGTACGGGTAGGGTCCATCAAAGCACGCAGAATGTGCCATGTGCGAGCCGTACCCAGTGAGCCCCGGAGGGAGTCGCTGAACTGGGCCCAATTTAGTAGGGTAGGAGCGTTACAGACTGAAGCGCGCCGAGCCAAGTACCAATTAAGGAAGTAATAGGTTATGTGGTACGTGTGGAGACGAGGAAAGAGCTGAACACCTGATGCTTTCCTGCAAATGGGATTCTCCCTGCAGTGAAAATCAACCAGGCTGATTTTATCACAGCACTGCGTTATTTGGGACACTGGAAGCGAAGTGGACATTAACTGTGTGGAAATAACCACCAAACAGAGGCTATCTGTTCGGTGGCTAAAATCTAGACTATAGAATTCAACCATGCACTAAGTTTAGTACTTATCACAGGGATTGGCCGGTGGCGTGAGACGCCGCCCAATCTAAAGGGTTCAGCCTTGTGCGCATGGTCTGGCTCAGAGGTCGTACAGTCGCAACGAAAAAAAGATTGGTACAACTGACTCACGACCGGAGCGGCAAAGTTGCGACGCGCGGCGCTATTGGGAACATTTAGCGCGTCCCGTATACTGTTGTGTGCAATGTCGTAGCGGATAGCGTGTAGCGCTGGTTTTTGCTGTCATGTGGCGCCAGCTATTGGTGAAAACAGAGCAAGCATACCCGCGTAATCTGTCCTCGGAGATTCTGGTAACCACTCGCTAAGCCTACAGCTTTGATAATTTGAGTGTCTCTCTCAGAAACGGTGTCGCATTGTCACAGATACTTTACTGTAGAAGCTTTATGATACAAACCTAAGGCGAATACAACCGTCATTTAGTAGCCTGAGGGCTACAGAGCGCGCAACGACCACTTCGAAGATTCGAAGCGGACGGCATCATAGAGTTTCCACTTAAATACTAGAGGGAAAACTGGCGCTAGTGTCTATGGGAGTTTCAAACAAGGCGGTTGAGCCAGCATGGGAATGATGGGTTTGGCATGGATTTGCCTAGTCTTCGTTCTTCTAGCTTCATATGGCTTTGCGACTTCAAAAAAATTTGTCGTTTACGACAAAATACTGCAATAAAACGGAAGATTTTGGAATAACTATGTGCGTGCGCAGGTACTAGTTGCTTTTTCGCGATTAGAAAAATACGGAACGCTCAGAAATTCAGCAATATTGTGCGATATGACAATGTTGGCTCCTCTACTTGTGCCCAGATTTAGCAGAGTCCATATAGGTTTAAGTTCCAGATGTAGTTGTGTTCGAACTTAAAATAGAGATTTTTGTTCTTGCAAGTGACGTGCTGACATTATCAAGTATGTACAAGGTATATGTGCCTTCTAAATACAACAAACGGGCTTTCGCTCGCTTCTTTTAGTGCAGGACAAGTGCTCCACTGTATTTTTACAAACTATATGTATGGGTCAAGCCCCTGCGCGAGGCCGTAGAAGGAGCGCAGTATCGCCCATCGCTTGGTGGTTGGTGTTGTGAAAAAAAAAAAAAAAAAGACGTGATGCTAAATAAAGTCCATCGGAAACTGCGCCTGAGCTTTCATCTGAGCTGACTTTTTGAGCGCCTTTCGCAGGCGCGTCTGCCTATCGTCCACTGGGCGTCCACTACGCGCGATAACTGTGCGCCTGCTTGGCGCGTTCGGTCGGCGATGAATTAATCAGAAAGCGGAATTGAAACGCCGTAGTACAAGATATACGAACAGCCTTCTGACAAGGGATGTATGTCAGCCGTGAAAGCGACCCTACGGTTACAGATTCTATCGCATCTGGTACAAAAGAAAAGAAAAAGAACAGCAAAACTGCATCGATAAGATTCGCGAGACGCAGCGCGAATATTTCTAAAGTTGGGTAAAATACCGCTGCAAATAATATGCGTAGCCATCCATCAACAAACACAACAACGAAACACTGCACGGCACCTCATCATTGCAAACGACTTTGGTACATATGCGACAGTCTGATGATCTCTAGCAGAAAAGCCAGTAAAGCGTACACTACAGCCGCTGCCTTCGTCGCGTAATGAAAAAGTGTAGTAACGTCACTCGCGTCACTGAACTTAAAAAAAATCACAGCATATCCACGGGGTGGATGATGAGTGGGCGAAGCTCCGGAGGGAATCATCGCCATAACGCGCTAGCACAAACGCATCATCATCATCATCATCATCGTTAGAAACGGGCAGTCTTTAGTTAATGTTGGGTATTTAGTGTCATCGTGGTGCATGTTTCCATGTGCGCTTCGTGGCGTAGTGCGTGGCTTCAGGAAAGAGGTAGCTGATGATGATGATGATGATGCGTTTGTCCAGGTAGCAGCCTGGACGCACATACCCGCTTTCTGTGCCGCATACCTGCCTTTATGCAGTAGTGGGCTGAGGGCAAGCGGTGGTTACTACATACATACATACAGGTGACGAACGACCCACGCCTTAAGGAGCTTCGCCCCTATAAACAGGAATAAACAAATCCACGAAAATGTTTGAAGCCGCAGGCACGAAGACTAGACAAATCCATGTCATACACATCATTCCCATGGCAGCTTCACGATCGCAGCGCCAGTTTTCCCTCTAGTATGTTAGTAGGAAACTCTATGGACTGCATACGCTCCGGGTGGTCGGCCATGTTTGCGCATGCGCAGTTTACTCCCGGTATTCCGCTCTACGCAAAATGCTTTGCGTGTGGCGGTTTACCGGACACGCTAAATAGAGATTTAGTATTGCGGAAAATCTTTGCGTTAGCGTTTGCGAGTCACGCACGCTAGATTTTTGCGGAGTGCTATTCGGTAGCATTCCATAGCTCTTTAGTATAGCGCGAGACGGCACGACGCGCCGCAAAACTCAAACCTTCGCTGCGCCATCTAAATGCGAATAGTGAAAGCGTGAAAGCTGCTCTAACTCTGAGGCGTATCAGCCGTTGTTAGTAACTTAAGAACGACAACGCAAGCGCAAAAAGAATTATTAAAAAGAACATCGTGCGATAATAATTGCATAAGTGTTGCCGTAGTCTGACGAGACAGAGTTTCGCTTTCGTTGTGCATGTGTAATGTGGTCAAACTAGAATCCACAGCGAAAATATCGTCTTACCGTCGGTTGTCAATTAGCGAAGCAAGAATACTCGAAGCGAAAACCAGCAACACGATTTATTGTGAATCAGCTAGTCCCGCAATGCAGCAAGACGACACGATAGATGCGAAACGGGCAGCCGTCAGTTGTAGGGGGCCGCCATGCTCTCGGCGCTAAACAAACTTAGTGAGCGTTTTGCCTCTCCGCTAAATTCGGAAAATAGCGAGCGATCGCTAAACGCAAAGCTGGAATAGCGCGCGTACGCATGCGCAGTCTGACCCCGCTAAATTTTAGCGTTTAGCGGGGCGCAACTTAAGATGCACTAAAACTCTCTAATGTTGCGTATGGCGGCTTAATCGGACACGCTGAATGCACATTTAGCGTGTCCGGTAAACCGATACACGCAAAGCACTGCGTAGAACGGAATACCGGGTGTAACTGCTCATGCGCAAACATGGCCGACAACTCGGAGCGTATGCCGTCCACTTCGAATATTTCGCGTCGTCGTCGTGCGCTCTGTAGCCCTCTAGTTAGTCACGGTTGCATTTGCTTTAACTTTGTATCATGAAGCTTCGCCATAAAGCTTCCGTGACAATTCAACACCGTTTCTGAGCGCGGCAGTCAAATTGTCGGGGCTGTAGGCTTAGCGTGTTGCTGCCAGAATCTTGGAGGACATAAATTACGCGGGTTTGCTCGTTCTCTTTTCACCCATAGCTGGCGCCACTTGACTGCTTCAAACAACGCTACGCGCTATCCGGTATCCGCTACCCCATTGCATATAGCTGCCTGCCGGATACGCTAAATGTTCCTATTGTTCTCGAGCACGCCTGTAGCGAGAAGGGTTGCCACCTTTCCCAGAAAAAAAAAAAAAAAACCCGGCCGGCCAGGGGGGGTGGGGACAGGAACTTACTTGAAGTGTTGAAAAAAAAAACAACAAACTCCATGTGAAATCTTCGACATGCAGTGACATTTATTGCACCCTTCAGCATCAACATAATGTCCACGTACATAAAAACACAGAACTGAGTGAACCAACTAGTCTGCTGGCAAGTGCACAAATGCCACGACCACAATATTTGCACCTAAAGTCAAACAAGCGTTAAAGGGTTACTGACCAAAATGTTTGCCGCCGAGGTTATCAGCTAAACTAAAATATTGGGTGCTGAAATCCGTAGACACAACCTTGATTTCAGGCAGGAACTAGCGGCCGGAAAATGATGAACTTCATGCGTTTTTCACAAACCTCCACGCCTTGAACTAGCGGGCCTTGAACATCCTTAAACGGCCCTGGAGGGCTACAGTGCCGTCCGTCGATCGCCACGTCTCAACCCGCTCAGCCCCCACTACGGTTCAAACCACTACGAACGGCATGTACAGCGAACAGTAATGTTCGCTGCTATGTTCGCTGCAGGTGGATAACCCGGATGGGATAAAGCCCCTAAAGTAGTAAATCCTCAGCACCTTTTTTAGAAGGGGGAGAGCTTGATATCAAGAAGAGGAGGAAAAAGGGAAGTACCAAACACGCACACGTGCACCATTCATCTGCCGAAAAAAAAAACAAAAAAAAAAGAAATGGGATATGATGAGCAAAAAACCGGCCAGTGACGGCCGGTCTCAGGTGCGCACCGGCAACCGGCCCGTTGTCAACAGCCGACCAGGGCGGTCCAGAACCGGACAGGTGGCAACCCCAGTAGCGAGAGTACCAGCCAATTCCATTTTCTAAAAAAAGGAGTGGTCGGCGTGGTTTACTGATGCGCACGCCACAAGTGAAAGCGCAAGCCGTCCGTACGTAGGGAGTTTTCGAATAGGGGCCCCAAATGTTATGGGGCCCCAAAGAAATAGCGTCGACACCACCGCATGAGCGAGACCCAAACTGCCTTTGGGTTTTGCGTTGGGTGCGCTATTCCTGGAAGTTAGCGGAAGCCCCAAAGCTTCCCCCAGAGTTAGCGTAAACAAACATGGCGGCCCATCGAAGCATATAGTTAATATACTGACCCTAGAGGCAAAGCTCCCCATAGGGCCCGTGTATGGGAGGGGGGTGCCCCGTGGTCGACGCCATATTTCAACGCTCACGCTATCCTTGGGGATAGTAGGCGGTATTAATCTGGCAACAAAGTATGAAAACACATAGCCTCCGAAATAGCGCATAGTGCGCCGACCTCGAAGGCTATGCGGAGGAAACCAACACCGATAGATGGCAGCAGCTATCCTGTTTACGATCAGAGCTGGTAAATCAAGGCCTTCAAAGAACACGCTTCGTTAAAGGTCCCATGACACCAAAATTTCAAACGCGAGATGCTTGGGTTAATTGGTTTTCCTGCATACGAAGGCAATCTTGACCAAGTATTAGCGGCGAACGTCGCCTCTATGTAATTTTAATATGGTTTCAAAGTAAGCGGGAATGCTCATCCGAGCTTGCAGCCCTAAACTCGCGACATCGCCACTAGTGTGACGCCGTTAGTGGGCCGTCTGTGACGTTTCACTTTTGTAAGTTGATATCGTGACGTCACAGAGACACGGATGCGCCGCGCTATGGCCTCCGAGCGCGGCCTCCAAGATCGGCTCTCGCAGCCGATCGCGGAGGCCACGCCAAAAGCCGTATTTTTCTGCTTCCTCTCCGTGTTGGTCGCTCAAGCGTACATTGTACACACGCTATGATGCAAAGCGAGTGTGGCGAGCTGGTCTGGCGCTCGCGCTCTCCACAACGTCACCGAATCTTGAGCTCAAGTGATCAGTGCATGCGCTCACTTCCGACAGCCGCCGCGCTAGCCCCGCGGCGCTAGTTTCTTGCAGTTTTTGGCGCGCGTTTCGAAGATTCATTAAAACTGAACAAAATTAACGATGCTGTGACTAATTAGACTTCACGCTGGAGAATTTGCCACTTCATGCCGTGATTACAAGACACTGTTCTACTCATTAGAACATAAAAGTCCCCAACAAAAAAATAGCTGTGATGGGCCCTTTAACCCCGGCGATGGAACCTTAGAATGTGAAACGGTGGCCGTCCGTGGAGCTAGGAAGCTGTCTCAGCAAGAAACCGAGAGAGAACACGCGGCGTTGTCAGTGGACGCGGTGCACCCGGTGTTTTCAGCTTTTCAGTCCGATCTTGTCCATTATCGCCGTGTCCGAACGGTCCGTGCACTATGTTCAACGTGCGTACAGAGAACACCTATACGTGATCATCATCAGCCTGTTTAGGTCCACTGCAGGACGAAGGCCTCTCCTAACGATTTCCAATCCACCCTATCCTGAGCGAGTTGGTTCCACTTTATGCCCGCAAACGTTTTAATTTCATCGCTCCATCTAACCTTTTGCCTACCTCTGTTGCGTTTTCCCTCTCGTGGTATCGATTCCGTCGCTCTTACTGTCCACCTATTATCCTTCCTCCTCATGACATGTCCTGCCCAGGTCCACTTCTTTCTTTTAATTGATAAGATAATATCGGCTACTCCTGTCTGTTCTCTGATCCATTCCGCTCGTTTTTTTATCTCTTAGCGTTACCCCTATCATTTTTCTTTCCATTGCACGTTGCGTGCTCCTTAGTTTCATCTCTAGTTTTTTTCGTTATTCTCCATGTTTCTGCACCGTACGTTAGTACTGGGAGAATGCAGTGATTGAATACTTTTCGCTTTAATGAGAGCGGTAAGTGTCCGGTCATGATTTCGTAATGCCTTCCGAATGCGCTCCAGCCCAGCCTTATTCTACGGAGAATTTCATTTTCCTGGGTAGGAGTTCCTGATATTAACTGTCCCAGATATACATATTCGTTTACACATTGTAAGGGTTCATTGTTGATTTTAAGTTCCTGTTCCTTAGCTAAGCTATTGAGCATAACTTTGGTCTTTTGCCTATTCATTTTTAATCCAATTTTAATGCTTTCCCTGTTTAGGTCATCAATCATGTTTTGTAATTCGTCACCATCATTGCTAAAGAACACGATGTCGTCTGCAAATCTTAAATTGTTTAGATATTCTCCGTCTATTCGAATGCCCTTTTCTTCCCAGTCTAGACGTTTAAAGACTTCCTCTAAACATGCAGTGAATAGCATCGGGGATATTGTATCTCCCTGTCTCACACCTCTCCTGATCGGGATTTCTCTGCTTCTCTCATGTAGGAGTAGTGTGGCTGTGCAATCTTTGTATATGTTGTTTATGGTTGTCACGTATACGCCAGGTACCCCTTGTCGATGTAGAGCTTCTATAACTGCTTGTATTTCTATGGAGTCAAATGCTTTCTCGTAGTCGATAAACGCCATGTAAAGAGGTTTGTTATATTCCGCGTACTTCTCAATTACTAGGTTGATAGCGTGGCTGTGGTCCATTGTCGAGTAATCTTTCCTAAAACCAGCTTGTTCTCTCGGTTGGTTAAAGTCGAGTGTTTCTCTTATCCTCGTAGAAATTACCTTTGTAAATAGCTTGTATATTACTGGGAGTAGGCTGATTGGTCTGTAATTCTTTAAGTCCTTTATGTCACCTTTCTTGTGGATAAGGATTATATTAGCATTTTTCCAGCTGCGCGGTACGCTACATGTCTTGATACATTTCGTGAAGAGCGATGCAAGTTTTTCAAGTACAATATCTCCTCCGTCTTTGATCAAGTCGGCTGTTATACCATCGTCACCAGCTGCTTTACCGCGGGACATGCCTTTGGCAGCTTTTTTTACTTCGTCAGCGGTTATACATGGAATTTCGGTGTTCTCCTCTGGTTCTATTTCTATTAAGGTTGTATGGTCTGTCTGAGAGCTGTACAGTTCCGAGTAGAAATCTTCTGCTACCTTTACTATTTCGGTGAAACTGTTGATAACGTTACCTTGTTTATCTTTTAGCGCATGCATTTTGTTTTGTCCTAAGTGCAGTTTCTTTTTGACCGATTTAATGCTGGTGCCTTTCTCTACTGCTTTCTCTATTTCTCTCATGTTAAAGTTCCTTACATCTCTTTGCCTGGCTTTACTGATCAATTTCGATAGTTCTGCGAATTCTATCTTATCTTTTGATGAAGTTACTTTCATTTGTTGGCGTTTTTTTTATTAAGTCCTTGGTAGATTGGGGCAGCTTACTTTTTGCTTGCTTTGTTGTTTTACCCCCGACTTCTATACGTGATAAGCATGGTTTATTTTTTCGTGTGCAGCAAGCTCATTTTTGAGTTTCTTTGCCTGTACATTGCGGCTGAGGCGGGCTGAGGCATGATCGAACAGCCCGGCTGCCAAACCGGTGCCCTCGAACAACACCGCATCAACCCGCCCGTCGCTACCCCGCTACGGTGACAAAGAGAGGGGCCGGTCGTAACAGTAACAACGTAAGCGCACGAATGCACCATCGCGTCAACCGGTGTCACCGCACGATCACATATGTCATATCAGACACCCAAAATGAGGGAGCATCCGAAAACACAAATAATGAGATCCGAAACCACGCTTTGTTGAGCGAATGCGTGCGTCGTGAAATATATTAATTACATTTTTAGGAAGCATTTTCAGTATGCTTCATATTCACACTTAATCTATGCAAGATTATTCGTTTTTTATGGAATCGGCATAAAAGACGACCTACACTTGCTTTAGCACTTTCAGTAATATTTAGGCTGGACACATTGACACAATTGCAACAGGGCGGCGCGCGGGAAGGAGCCCCCCCTCCCTCTTCCGCGGCCCAGCTTTGTCTCTAGAGTCAGTGTATTAACTCTATGCATCGAAGCGATGGCTCTCGCCTGGGACCAAACTAACCTGATTTCTGATTAATTGATGACTTTATCAATCAATAAATGGTGGCGTAGGCCATCGCTTCCTTCCATCATACGCATACAACAAAGACTGGCCGTGAAATAGCCCGCGTTTTTAAGATCGGTTGCGAATTGAGAGCTCGTAGGCTTAAAGGGCAACTCCGGTGGGTTTTTTCACCATATTCTGATATCAATGGTTTACAATGGTACTGATAGTCCTGTAACCACCAGGGTGATTCAATTCGCTCAGAAACGCACCAATAATTTTAAATAAGCAACTGAAAGCCATCTTCAAACCGAAACCGAAACGGGTAGATGCTTCGCGCAGCGTGTGCAGTGACGTCAGAACCTACCCGTCACCAGAAATATGGAATTGGCACCAAAAGAATGCCAGTGGTGAGGTCATGCGACCATGTATTGAGTTATACCAGCTTTTCTGATCTTTACAGCGACTATTTGAGCGTTAAAGTACCGCCGTTTTGTGTCTGAAGGCCCGCTGGCTCGGGTAGGCAGCGCGGAGGTCACGGAGGAAGGAAAAAAGAGGAGAGGGCCTGCCCAACCCGCGTGCTGGCAGAGAAGTGTGGAGGAAGTGACGCATTAGCGGCCATTACTACGGGGAAAAATGGCGGCCTTGTGGCCATGTGCGCGCGGCGTATTGTGTTGTTGCGGCGTATGTGGTTCTGTGGATCCCGTACCGTGCTGTGCCGTGGCGAACTGCAAGTGTTCGACAGTGTGCAGTCTTCGTGCCGCATTTAAAACTGCGCAGCGTTCTCCCGCTGGTTGCTGCAGCCAGCGGGTCTGAGCTAGAGAGCGTCTAACGAGAGAGCATCGACGGACTGTACGGCGAGTGAAGGATGTTTGCAATGCTCAGCGAAGTCATTTCAAAGCGGCGTCACAGAAGGAGACATTGTTAAGTAATTTGTACGGCGAACGCCTGGCAGGTCAGTGACAGTTGTGCAGTGTTTCTGCTCCGGGCATCGCACAGCAAGACATTAAAGCATGCTTTCGTAGTAAATGTGTATATGTTGTTTGTAGCTACGAACTGCGCTTGTGCATGTTATAAGCACTTTGTTTTTGTTTGTTTACGATTACGATGCTCGCTCTTCGCAGTGCCTACGGCATGAGAGCACTAAGCGTGGTTCTCACAGAGCGAACTTCACCAAGGGAGGTCGCGCGTCTTAAAACATAGCGAGACGCGCCGGCGCGTTCCCGCCGCAGCACGCTAGCACGACCGTCGGCCGGTGCCGGCTAGCAACGACAGACTTTGGAGACGCTGGCTTCGAGGGGACGACGGCGCGATAAAGCACCGCTGTCCGCCGTTATTCGCGCGATGTCCATAGTGCACTACACACATACTACATTGCGGTACTGTTCGCAGCAGCTCACCCCGTGCGGTCTGTGAAGTGGTGCCGGCGGTCGCCGCACGCTCGACACACTGGCTTCGCGTGATCGACACAGATGACGGGCGCGTGCGCCTAAATTTCTGGCTCGTGCCAACGCGCGACCGCCGCCGTACGAAGTTCGCTTTCTCGAAGCTGAAAATTCGTGGTATAACGGTCGCCTTTGACGCGTTTGGTATCGTCCACGATCGCAGCCGCTCGCAACCATTCCCAGCGAGAAGCGGAGCGTTGGTTTAGGATAGCGCAGTGCGCATGCGCCGCGCCCCGTTGACATGGCTGAAATCGGTACATTGCCGATCTCGAAGGCTCTAACGCTGGCTTCACAAAAAGTGACGTCACGGCCTCTCCTCAGTTTTCCTTCCTCCGTGGCGGAGGTGATCACGTCAAAAACATAGGGTGGCCCGCGCGAGAATCCGCTAAATTTTTTTAAAAGTTTATTTACAAGAAAACTAAATGACCTACATCCGCGTGACTTGGCATATATTATTACACTACGAGGAGAATATATTTGAAAATTTTATTGAGGTCAGTGGACACTGAAAAATTGCCGGATTTGCCTTTTAACACGACTACAGTGCACTAGAATATGGGGTAGTGGGTTCAGGAGAGGGCATGCTCCACGCGCTGGCGTGAGGCGGAGAGTGTTGACGGGTCGCGTATGTATGCGGCGGCGCTGCGGTAGCGTGGGCTGTACGCTCGGCGGCTGCGCTCAGCAATATCCCCAGCACTCCCGCCTGCTGCAGTAGCAGTGACTTGGGTTTGCTTTTTTTTACTGTCCTGTTTGCGTCGCTGTGTCGTGTGCAGTTGTTCTCCGCTACCTCGAGCGCAGAATGAAGTAACTCGCGTTTCCTTCGCTGTTCTGCAGCTACAGCACAGTCAATGTGATGCTGTTGCGCAAAGCTCAGACTCCTTGTTTAGGATGCAGCGAGAACCACGAAGTGCTTAACCCCGATGCTTACATCCAGAATCGCTAAGTTTGGTGCCGCCAGAAGGCTTCACTTTCTTGTAAAAGGCCTTAATGTGTCACCGAAAGCACCAAAGCAAAAAAAAAAAAAAAGAAGAAGAAAACTTGCACGCGAAGTTGAGTGAGTGCTCGTAGTTGTTTCTTCGGCCTATATGTTCTCTGAAAGAACACCACGGGGTCGTGTCTCAACAACCATGCACAAAGAATTTAATATATCTGACAGCTGGAGCGGAATAGTCTCACATACCTTGTGGGCAGTGATGTGTACTTTCAACCAGTATTTTTTTATCAGTAAGTATCAATTACATATTTTTTACCTACTCAAAATTTTAAATATCGCTTTAATCCCTTATATTTCAGTTAGAAAGTTACAGCTCGCTTCAGATAAACCGGGAATGATTCCCTTCATGCTGAACTTTGTCATATTTGTTTGGTTGTTTTTTTTACCAGTAAAGACAAGCAGCCTTGAAGTATACGTGGAATGCGAAATGAATGCGCGCTGCTGGCGATATTTGACTGTTACATCTACATGAAGCATCTCGGAACACGCTTACGCTTATCTCGCTGCCATTTAAGTCGTGACACATTTCGAACTTCCTTGCGTGGCGAAGACATGTACGCTGCGACAACAAACGCATGCAGCCCCATGCATTTAAATCATCACTCGGGACGCTTGAGCAGCGGTGCGCAAGCACGCGTCTATTTCATTATAACACGTATTTCGCGATTTTTGTTTCATTTTCGAAATGCTTGATGTCTGGGTTATCTGAGGCGGACTACTACTTTGCACGGACTTGTTAGCGATTAAAGCAGTATTTATGAAGTCTACTAATTACAAGGAATATTAATTGACACTTAGTCATAAAATGTAGCCGTTGTAAGTACACACGTACGACTACTGCAAGTATGAATTTAGCTGAGAAATTTTTTCTAGAACTTCTGCATTTCTCAGAAATTTATTGCATGATGGGACACCCTATTAATTATGCACTTTCGGGAACACAAAACACCTGCACGGCTGTAAATAAAGAATGGGTACGTCATGAAAACATGTCTTTCTTGTACTTCCCTCTTAGAGAACACGCAAGTGGCTATTTGTTACTCACCAACGCTTTGGTTTCTCCGGAGGGTAGGAAGTGCATATGTTAAAGCCGCTCAGTATATAGCTCTCTGCAGCCAGGGAACCTCGCTATTAATCAATGACAGCACCGGACTTTGGGATTAGCTAGAAGGTCGCACCACCAGGTCTGTCCTTTGCGAACCCGGAAACATCATAGGATGCATGGAATGATAAAATTGGTCTATCCGGAAAAAGCTACGAGTTAGGTCTGCCAACCTAACACCTATTTTTGGCGGACTTCTGCAAATCGTGGCCGAAAAGTTGTGCAAAGTTACATGTAATCTGGGAATAATCGTTCACGCAATTGATGGTTCGCAATTTTCACTTTTTCAACACCGACTTCTCGCGTACGGTATGATGCAAGGTCGTTATTAGGTAGGGATGCAGCGGCTTCTCCTTTTTATGCCCAGTAAAATTTTTCATCAGCTGACCCCGGCAAGACCGCGCCGAGCTCCCCAAATCAGATCTCAATCTGTTGTCAAACCGTTTATCATAGGAATGTTCTCTATGTAAGTAGATCGTCGTTTAGAGACAGCGCACACTTAAAGACACTGAGCGCCTCTCAGCAAATCCGGTCCCATCGAGCCATGCTGTACGGTTTTACAAGCCACAATATCGTTTACGTATACCATTTAGCCCGGCGATTCTTGCGGGCAGCAGTAACTGTTTCACGGGACAGGCACTGAAATACGGAGCAACAATTCCATGCTGCGACGTAACGCACAGCGCGAGTATGGTGCGCGAGCCTGCTCGAGCTTCGTACTGCATACAGCCCATGCTCTACTGGCGCCATCTCGTGCCGTCAACGTGAGAAGCGTCACTCCCGCCCGGTCTCTGAGCCCACTACCCGTATATTCTAGTACACTGTAACACGACCGATGACTCAAAGTTGGATTGCCTTGGCTGATGATGGCAAATTGTTTACTCTCAGAACTGATGGGGTTTACAAGCAAATTAATTGCCACTGCACACTTTAAATAACAGCTTTAAATAGTGCGCGTATGAAAAGCAATTACTTTTAGTAACCTGCAATCTTTACTGATTGTAACTTGCGTCTTCGGCCACCTTGGCGCTGCAAGCGCAAAACCCAGAGAGGCGGAGAGAGGCGGAGAAGATTTACTGGAGGACAGCGATGGAAAAAAAACCGACTCTGAATAACTACCGAGAGGGCAAAAACGAAATAAAGAGGGAGGCATTTTATGATAATTCAAGAGGAAGCGCTTTATTGTTTGAAGCGAGATCGGGCTGCCTTAGAACGCGTGTTTATAAAGCGAAATTCAGTAAAGAAGAAGAAAAATGCACATGCTGTGAGGAAGATAGGGAAACGACAGAGCATGCATACAGTATATTAACTCTATGAGAGCATGTTCTGATTGAATGCGGAAATATCCACCCAGGTGTACGTTTGGGCACCACCCTACATGAAGCCTTGGGTTTTAGGGCGAACAACGGGAAGCTGAACATAGCCGCGATTGAAATAAGTAAGAGACGGTTAGAATACTGGTGGCAGAAAACTAGAGAGAACGGACAAAAATAATTATAGGGAAAAATATGGAATTTCTGCCATAAGGGGCAGGGAACTGGGCTATGAAATTCTGTTTGATATGGCATGATCGATTTGATTGAAGTAAATTTAAAAGGCATGAGGAAAATTAAAAGAGAAAAAAAAGTTCTTAAATCTTCTTACGAGCCTGGTGGCGCACATGTCACCGCCCCGTTACAAAGGGGAAGCTCATAGCATCCATCCATCCATCCAATTCGAAAACTCTCACTTCCTTCGTGACCCAAAGTTAGCTCACTCAAACCGCTTTCGGGCCCCTATTCGAAAACTCCCTGTTGTTTCCGAAAGTCCCCTGATACGTTTTCTGTTTCTAAAAGCGAAAAATCTAGGGCCTTTAATGTTTCCCGCCGGCCACCCTTCTTTGGAAAATGGAACGTTCTTTACACTTTCGCTCGGGAACGATAGAGCCGCATCAAAAGCTTTCCTTCGTACGGCCAAGGCATTGGTACGGAGATGGGGTGGTTTTCACTACTCTTCCTCGACATCGTAAAGCGACGGCCCCTCAGTGTTCTTTTTTTTTTTTTTTTTTTCGTCCTTGTTCCGTGGTTCGAGAAACATTTTGTTCCACGACTTACCCGCCGCGGCTGATAACAGTCCAACCGAAAATCCGTTGGGCATTTCTTATCACCGCGCCGGTACACGCCGGCTCGGGATGAGTCGACACAAAACAGTGTGATAGGTGTCCTACTTCGCATCATGGTGCGCGCGCGTCGCCT
Organism: Hyalomma asiaticum; assembly: GCA_013339685.2. Lineage (NCBI taxonomy): Eukaryota > Metazoa > Arthropoda > Arachnida > Ixodida > Ixodidae > Hyalomma > Hyalomma asiaticum. The sequence continues at coordinate 53,462,901 of CM023482.1, forward strand.
GCAACCACCGTCGCGAACCTTCGCGGCACCGCCACTGCTTATCGTCTCGGCTGCTACCTTCGCGGGCACCACTGCGTGCACGATGCCCAGCCGTGTGCGCGCGACTCGGCTCCTCGTAGCGACCTCTGCCGCGTTCTACGACCTCACCATCAGCGGTCTAGTTTCACGGCCACACCACCAAGTATGCGCGTTGACTGCAGGTCCGCTGCTGCAAGGGACGATGCTGGGCGAGTTCTCTTGGCCGACCATCCCTACCCGGCGGGCGCGCCTCGCCCGGAGCCTGCTCAGGAGCCCGTCGAAGCTATCGAAGGTGAGTACGCTGCGGCCTTGTCAAAATGGCCATGCTGGGGCCTTTCTTCATGGAGGCTGTCAACGTTCACTTATATGGGTTAGCAGCAGTTCAGTGACGCACGGCGTAGCGGGTTTTGAGATGTAGGGTGGCCAGTTTTGGAACGGGTCAGCTGTGGCACGGAAGTCGCATAAGTTTATGCGTGGGGACGCGTCGCCGCTTTCGTTTTCGCGCCTTTTCTAGCATACACTGCCGGAGTGCCTCGATTCCCTCCTCCCCCACCCTCCGCACTACATGGTGGCGACAATCGCATCGTTTGCTACGGCATCCACCATGTCAGTGCCGACTACTCGGCAGCGGGCGTTTGTTCGTGGTTTTCGAGGAGAATGAAAGGGTATTGCGCGTGAAATAACAGGAATAAGAACTGTGCCGAGCGGTTAGCAGTCAACACTGTTCCATTTCTGGCCGTTTTGCTGTGTTAGTGTAAAACAGCTGGTATTTTTTCCCCCCTATGTAACGGCATTTTCCGGCGCTTCTCGACACTGTTCTTTTTTTTTTTTTTTTGCTGCTGTTCCCCGGGGTGGGAACTTTAACGCCATAGCGTTAGGGAGCTCGTTCCGCAGAAATACCGCCGTCGGTGTCGGCGTCTCTACGCGTCTCTATTGAGCGAAAAATCGTCCGTGAGCGAAAAATAACAGCTCCAAAAATGGACAACTATGTCCATCTAGCGGAAGATATATCAAGCAATGTCTCGACTACCATGGCCTCCGAGGCGGCAAGCCCGCCCGCCATCTCGGAGGCCATGCGACTACAGCAGAGCCTATATGCGGTCTCGTCAGATGCTCTGCATCCACTTTTTTAGCATTTCATTCTCAGGACACCATTAAAGAAGTGAAGTACTGCAGTTGCCATTTCACCGACCATAAGGCGATGCTTGTTGCGGTTGGCCAGAAAAGGTCCCCAGAAGAGCAAATCGAACAGCTGCCAGATAGTTAATGCAAGAAGGACGACAGAATGTGACTATTTACGAATAAAAGTGTCATGCCTACGCGCAATTCATATTACAGGACCATGTGACTACATCGCTGCACAAAATTTTCATGAAGTTGATATAAAAGTGCTGTTAAATAGATCGAAAACCTTTGCCATTACTAAAGCTACGTCGTGCACGTGTGTGTGTGTCTGTGTCTGTGCACGTGTGTGTGTGTAACGACACACATTAATAAGTATGCACTGAGTGGTTGAAGTGCGCACTAGGGGCCGGATTTCGCTATCGCATTCAACTCTTAAAGGCGAAGCTTAAGGGTCCCCCAATTTTTTCGGTGCTGTACTGTTACGCTGTGCGAGATTAAATATGGTATGAGAACACTTCGCTAACATAATTGGACTTTGATGCTGCAAGTGGCTTTTGCTGTGCTACATTGTGTCAAGATAAAAAATTATATAGTTCTAGAGAATTGTGATTATTTCACTGTATTAAGGTTCTCGGAAGTCATACCCGACCATCTTCATTACGGCCTGCGATGATAACCTAAGAAAAAAATGAAGGCAAATGAGAAAATTGGGAAGTGGTTTTAAGAAGGAAGACAGGCTGCACAGTCCTTTTCACTGGGTGCACGTATCTCAGCCAAGTGCTTGACCACGATCGCAATCTTGGTTCCCTGAAAAATTTGTTGCCAAAGTGGCTCGTGAATTGAACTTGCTCGAAAATTCGCTGCCCTCCTCCCCCCTTCCCTCTCTCATATCGAGAACCAAAAACGACGTATTCATGTAGAGATCAAATTAATTCAAGCCTAGCCCCACCATAAATATTGCTACCATGCTCCCCGTTGCACAGAGTGTCTCCTTAGCTATCTCAACACATCTGTGTTCTCAAGACTGCTTTCTTCAAAGCAAGCCTGCAACTTGAATAATACTGTTAAATCTCACTCAATCCATAGAAAAGGAGTACTTTCAGAAACTGCACATATGTAGCCTTTTCCAAACAATACATCCTGTTGTTTACTAAAGCATGGTAGTAAACTCCAAGATGTATTGCTTTTGATAGAAATATTTAATTGCTGAACTTTTTGCTTGGTATAGTGACGCACCCCTTGGCAGGCGCAATGCTATCATAATTTACATTTGTGAAAACCTGTATGCACGCAGGATTCTGAAAGTATTTATTTGCTATGGATTGAATGAGATGTAAAAGTATTATTTGACTTACTAGTTGAGGGTGTACCTACATCGAAAGCTAGTTAGTTGCACATGCAAGCTTCCCACATTTTACGGAGTGACAATCTATCTGAAAGTTGAACTGATGCACACAAAGCCATCCATGCAGTAGGATCCAGCTCTTAACCTTATTGGGCCCTCAACTTGTATTCTATTGAGCTTTCTTTTTCATTCATTTTATATGCTGTAGGGCCTGCACACGCCCAAATGGGATAGGAAAAAAAAAAGATAGCTGAAAAGCCATTGGTTGTGCATGTGTACGAGCTATAATCGTTAAAAAGAAATATTATAAGCAAGATACAGCACACAAAAAAAGACAACATTTGAGTTTCTGGAAGAATGTCGGATGTTCCTGTGAAAGCATGTTTTTTTCATTTTTGTACTCGGGAGTGCATAGGCTGCTCTAAATTGTAGGTTGCCACCTGCCCCCTTTTTTTTTTAACGCAAAAGTGTTTTATGTTGTGGTCCACCATGACCTCGTATGTCACATCCGTAACGGAAATAACGCAGTAAAACATGCATGTAAGAACAAGAAGGGAAAACTCAGAAAAATTTCTGTTGATGCACTGGGAATCGAACTTGCAGCTCTCTACTCCACTACGAAAGGTGGCCAGTGCTGTACCACTGTGCTATCAATGTACAAGCTGGAAGCTGTACTAAAACGCCTTATATCGCCTTATATTCCTTCTTATCTCGCTTCGTTTGTCCTCCCTTGACGCTCTTGTCTGGCTGAGCATACACAGACCCAAGACCTTTCCATGGGTGAAATAGTGCTTCGGAAGACGTTCACAAATCGCTAGCCTCTATTACTTGGGATTGTATAAAGTAGGTTTTGTGTGTGCATGCGATTATTTTCTTGACTCCAAGCCTTCTAGTACTTCTGGGAGTGTCGTCGGCAGCTATGGAAGAAAGGGCCGGCAAAAGAGCAGCTTTAAAATTGGAATTTGAAATGTGGGGATGCTAGAAGTAGTAAACATTGAGTTGCTAAGGGCAAGCATTTCTGCTCTTGGGATTACCCAGCTGAGGTAGACAGGTAAGAGTGACTTTAATTCTAGCGGTTTCAAGATTCCTTTACTCTAGCAGTGAGCCAACAAGGAATGTCGAAGTAACTAGGTCAAGATTTGAATATTACGTGATGGACCTAGTCGTTAATTGCATCATTATCTGTCAGGGTAAGAGGTTGCCGAATGAGCTATGCACTGATCAAAAGTCTATGTTCCAATCACACAAAATCGAGAGGAGGAAGTAAAATGCTCCAGGAGGCTGGTTGGCAGTTGCTGAAAAGGGAGATGTCGATATATTAGCCGATTTCAATGCAAAAGTTTGGCAGCTCTAGGAGTGCATTGAATCTGGCAATTGCATGTAAACTTTTGTTTGTCCAACAATTTCTTTACATATGAGACTCTTTAAGAAGCGCCCAGATCGGCTAGACTTTACAGTAGTTGGTATGGGAATAAGGCAGCCCATATATCTGGTTTAGTTCTCATAGATTCATAGACTCATAGTTCACAGCTTTGGACTGATACATAAAAAGTATATTACTCTCGAGAAAGGCAGAGAGAGTACCTTCTGAGAAAGGAAATTTAGGGAAAAAGGCCCATGGATGTGGCAGTTAGCGTAGCGCAAGGAAGAAGGCTGACCAAAGCTAAAGGGACATAGGATGCGGACACAGGTGGCTGACTGCCAACATTCCAATGCAAACTGGGATGGAGAGGGAAGATTACTGAGTGGCACAATACCAAGAAATCAAGGAGAACAATACGAAGGGAAGAACAAGGGACTTGTTCAAGAAAATAAATCACTAGAGCTTCCGAACCCTAACTCGCTGTAGTCACTAATGTGAATAAGAAGTGTCTCATGATGGGGGTGGAAAAGAAAATGTAAAAGTAATACAGTGGAAATTCATTCAAGTAAAATTAAAGTTAGGATGAGCCTTGTGTAGACTGCAAGTATGAATTGGTGCCAATATTTTCAGCTGGTGAATTAAGGTGGGCCTTGGAGCAACTTCGCACCTGTAAGGGAGGTGATCCAAACAACATCCTCGTAGTATTCATTAAGGCACTGGGACCTGAGCAGGTCATCGCAAAACTAAGTCAACGAATTTGGAAGATGTCAGAATGGGGGCCATTATACTGAAAGAGGTCTGTCTCTTTATCCCGCTACATAAAGGAATGCTGTTCAAAAGTGTGGTGAAGCTGTAGAACTACAGTTTTAATATTTTGTAACAGCAATATCTCATATTAGTAAACTACTACTTAGTGTAAACTAGAACTGAACGTGGAGAGAAGAGAGTTATGTGATGACAAAGTGTGCAGGATCAGACAGGGGCACGGTATTGTAGATGATATTGCACTTGGCCATTTGCAAAAATCTCTTAAGTTGACTTTCCCACAGGGACGTTTTCAAACCAAAAACTCTTGTCGACAGATTGCTTTCCTGCTCTAAGCACGTTCACACCTGCACGTTCCAACAAAGGTGCATGAGCACTACAAAAGCTTTTCAGAAATGTTGCGGCGAGCATGCCATCTCATATTGAGTTCTGCTATGTACAAGGAGCAGAGCAAAAGCAAAAGGAAAGGCATGGAAGGGTGCTGAATGAAATGAATGTGCAGGTGTGAACATGCTTAGAGGAAGAAAAGCAATTTGTTGGCTAGAGTTGTTGGTTGAAAAAAATCCCGGTGGGAAAGCCAACCTACAGATTTTTGCAAATGGTCAGTTATGGTATAGTTTGTAAAAACCGCAAGCGACAACAAGAGCTCCTGTATTCGTTTTTTTAGTTATTTCTATCAAAGCTTTTGACTCTGTTGACCGATCCGAGTAAACAAGTGGGTACATATCTGTGCATCAGGGGCAGGACAACAAGCTCACGTTAAAACAAATGTTGTTGACACAGCTACACTCGCAGTTCAGAAAGGAGTCGGGGTCAGGGTCTGCCACCATGCTTTAACTTATGCACATATGACATACTAATTGTGGCCTTAAAAACTGGGACGTTGGAATACAAATAGGTGTAGTAATGCTAACCGACTTAAGGTATCTATGCAGTTATACATAAAATATTAATGGGACACATGCAGTACTCATTCTGAAGATATAAAAGAACATATGAAGGCTGGGCCTTTTCTAAACATTAAAGATGGCTAAAGTTATGACAACAGGTGACATTCAAGATGTTCCCAGGTCCTTTGACAGTTCAAACATGTTAGCCTCAAAATGAAAATTCATCCAATAAACATGCTGCTAGCTCCAGTGGTAACGTATAGGTGAGAAATAGTTCATTTAGAAGAACTAAGTATCTTTAGCTGTGGTGGTGGCATGTAGTTTTTAGTAGAGCTGTGCGAGTAGCAAAATTTTAAGTGGGAAGTGAATTTGAATATTTATGTTCATGTGCAAATACAATCGAATATCTTTTGAATAATTTTTGAATATTTGTTTAATAATACCATGTCAAATTATGGAGAAATGTTCTGCAAAACATGGGAAAAAATATTTATTGCATGACTGTGTGCTGCCATAGTGTCATTCCAAAGTCCGGAGGAACAGTCCAACATAGTATTGTGCAAAAGAAAGCAGGGCTAACTTTGCTGCAGTATGCGAGTGTTAACTTTGCTGCAGTACACGGGTGTTAGCTTCGCCACAGTACAGGATAACTTTGCCGCAGTACAAGGGTGTTATGCAGCGAAGCGGAGTATATGCGGGAATGGGCCACTTGACATACAACATAGCATATTTTTTCCCCTTAATTACCATGTTCGAAGAGTTCGAATAGTAAAACTTAAGCGCAAATCGAATAGCAAATGCTATTTGAAAATTATTTGCAATTTTGAATATTCGCCCACCCCTAGTTTTTAGTATTTCATAGAGTGCCAAGTAAGTGTCTTTCAAAGGTAAGGTAATGAGTTTCAAAGTTTTTTTTTTGTTTTGTTTTGTTTTGGCCCCTATCACATTCGAGCTTAGCAGTTCAGTGAAGTGGAACTTAAATGAAGGACGCATTACTATTTGCGGAACAGGTGCTCGAGAATTAGCCTCACCATTGTTGTCTCATTTTGTTGCAGTCCCTACCTGGCGCATCAATCCAGTCACATCGTTGTATTCAATGGAAGGGACTGAAGTGAGTCGTTTCCTTCTTTACTTTATAGGTGGGATCTGTCATATGCTTCCTCTGATGCTGTGAAAGTGGTTTTGGTTCATGATTGCACCGTTTTCATCGGCTAGAGTGATTCATGCGCAGCAGGTCGGTACGGTGTACCTGTTGATGTACAACAGATGCAACAGCCCTGCTTGGTTCACCTTGTGAAAGTGGTGAGTGGCCCAGCATTTAGTGGGTCACTCACGAGACACGGAAATTGTGGTACCTGAAACCACTGCTGCAGTGGTTACATGTTTCAGCCCACATCGGCAGTTATGCGATGCCTCATGTAGTCTGACCTTGTGAGCACATCTCTCTGCAGGCGGAATCACAAGCACTCCTAGCAGCAACGATGTCCCTTTTTCCTGGTAATTGCACCAGAACACTGGTGCACTCACCAAGAATTTTTACTCTGTTTGTTACATAATCTCACTAACTGCCTGGTGGTAGGGCTTCAAGCCACGGGAAGTTCATTGAGTTTGTTACTTGTCACTGGAAGGTAACCTACCAAACGGGCGCATGTTTTGGAATTTGATCTTTCCCCAATGTTTGTTACCTGGATCACCTTGTACAGAATGTCTATAGGAGAAACTGCTCGTGAACCGTAGATGGTTTTTCGGTGCACGAAAAGAAATTATTAGTTGGACTTTTGAAGGTGTGAGTGACCTGTGTCCGCTGTATTGATGGGTGTAGCTTCTAATGTGCAGTGGAAACTCCTCGCTGATAAAAGCTGTGCAACAATTTGGCATACGCTCGCATTGCTTGTGAACTTTGGTCTGCAGTAGAGCATCAGCGAATAGAGCACACCAGTAAGGGCAGTCATGTTGAGCTGGAGAGTAAAAAGAGAGAATACAGTAAAACCTCGTTATAACGAAGTTGAAGGGGGAGCGGTAATTACGTTGTTATAATCATTAGTTCGTTATAACCAATATCAATTTCATGTATAGGAATTTCAAGGGGAATTGCGATTGTTTTGTTATATCCGATAGTTCGTTATATCTGGGTTCGTTTAACGAGGTTCTACTGTATATCGGAGGACGCTGCTCTTATCACTGGTGTCGTTCGACTGTGTATGAACCTTCACAATTTATAGTGATTGACACTCGTCATGGGTGCACATTTTTAAGTGCTGATTGCAGCTGTTTCTGTTTATGATTCTCTGAATAACCAGTCAATTGCACAAAAAGCTGAGTGACACTATACTGTGTGCAAATTTTCTAATTAATGGTAACCTTCAAAAAGGCTAATAGGAGGATCTATGAAGTTGTTCGAAGCCATAAGGTTTCTGTTCGGGCAGTCGTGTGCTTCCTGTGTTGAAAAGCCACTGGAAAAATGAACATGTGTGTACTCTCAGGGCATTTATTAAGAGCGCCTCTGGTTAACAACAGTACCAATTCACTTAGCGAGTGGTCTTTTACGGTGCTGAAAAATATGTTAATCTGGTGATCCTTGGCACAGTGTCAAAAATATTGGTCTTTGAACGTGAAGATTACATCCCGGCTGCAGCGGCTGCATTTTGAAGGAGGCGAAATGTTGAGGCCAGTATACTGTGTGTTGTGAGTGCACGTTAAAGAACCCTAGGTGGTTGGAATTTCCGGAGCCCTTCATTTCATGCCATTTATTGTACCCTCAATCACACAAGGCTTTACAGGGAGGAGTGGGGTAAGAAAATAACAAAACAAGAATGATCAAGAACAAAACATCAAATAATAAAGATTGACAATAAAGAAGAGGATAAGTTTCTAGGCTAATACAACTGAAATTGAATGATAATAAGTAGCAGTGCGCACACGAAAAAGTTAAATATACACTTCACAAGTGATGAGTTAAATAATTTTGTACAGTTGAACAGAACAAGTTGTCTGAAAAAGGAAATGATATCTGAGGGAAGGTGGTTCCAGTCATTGGACGTTTATGGAATGGAGGAATGATAAAAAGTGTTGGTGCGGCATGTAGGAATGTGTACCTCATGTTGACGGTCTAAGTGAGTTGAACGTTAAGGTGGTGTGGTAAAATACTTGGCTTTTCAAAGTGGCGTGATGGAATGTCTTATGGAAAAGCATGAGACGCGTTGTTTTATGACGTGTTTCAAGTGACTGCAGGGAAAGGGTGCAGTTCATCTCTGTGGTACTGCTGCTGTAATCGTAGTCAAATAGCATGGAGTGTGCTGCGTTATTCTGTACCATTTCAAGCAAATGAGATTGGTGCGATTGACAGGGGTCCCAAATGAAGCATGCATATTCAAGTTTTGGGGCCACAAGTTAGTTTGACAGCTTCAGGGGCTTAACTAAAGTTGTGGCGCAAGTAACCCAACATTCTGTTACAATTGTTAATAACATAGTTGAAGTGGCATTTCCAACCTAAATCAGATGTTACATGGATCCCCAAGTATTTATAGGGACTAACGAAATCTATAGTGTTATTGAGGGTGTATTTGACAGAAGGCCCGGTAGCACGTGAAACGCGTGAAACTTTGCATTTGTTAGTATTAAGGTCCATGTGCCACATTCTGCACCAACCAGCAACATTAGAAATATCAGTTTCCGAAGAACAAATGTCCAAATTACTTGAAATATCGCGGTACATCACACAGGTGAATTGAAGAACTTACAGCATCGGGGAAATCATTAATATAAACAAGGAAAAGTAGGGGGCTCGAAACAGAGCCATGGGACACGCCTGATGTAACGGAAGACGAAGGTGATCTACAGCTATTGGCAACAATGTACTGTGAGCGATTAGAGAAGAAAAATTCAATTCAAGAATGCTGCTATTGATTCCAGAGTTCTAAGCTTGTGGAATAATAGGTGATGGTTACTCTTATCAAAGGCCTTGAAAAAGTCCAAAAAAACACAATTGACCCAGGAACCTTGGTCAAGAATGGCATATAAGGAATGGGTGAAACAGAGAAACTGCGTTTTGCAGGAGAGTGATTTCCGAAATCCATGCTGTGTCTTGTTGAAGGAGGAGTTGCGTTACGGTGTGTCTCATAATAAAATCCTGGAATTCATTCATGAAGATTGCACTGATATGTACACAGACACACGCTTGCATGCACAGCTTTGCCTCTTTTGGCTGCTTGAGCGTAAACTTCAGCAGGTGACACTTCAGCTGTTTTTGACTTGGGGGTAACAAGTTTCTCAGGAGAGCGTGTTTTTTTTGTTTTTTTTTTAACAGGCTTGCAACTTTACCGAGAAAAAAATAAATAGAAGTGCACGTCGCTTCGTTTTTCAGAACATCGACGACGAAGTGTTTCTCAAGCGTCATGCAAAGCTGGAGGCTAACGAAAAAAGGCGCAAGCGGTGAGTTTACATCTGTGCTACATTTTCTATGCTTGCTGTCACCAGTGACTGTGATTCCACTATAGATGGTGGTCTGTGCCACTGTTGGGAGCACGCCGTGCTGGCCTAGTGATTGGAATGTCTGTCTCAAAAGCAGAAGGTACTGGGTACAATCTCCAGTGCCACAGGGCTTCCAGTGGTTTCTCTAATGGGGAGACAAGTGGGTGGTGTGGGTGATCTCTCAAGGGAAGGAGGTCCTCATGTTTCAACTCTTCTCTCACTTTCCTTCTACTCCGTAATCCGGAGCTGGTCCGTAGCCCCTGTAAGCATGGCAGAAACCAGCCGCCTTTCATCCTCAAAGAAGTGCCATATGCATATCGAGAGCAGTCTGACTCATAGGCATCAATTCAACACTATTGAATGGTAGCAGAGGGCCATTCTAGCACAGTAGTTCTCAGCACTCGGTGTCTCGGGGACTCCTTGAGGACCACTGGAATCAAATAGGGAACTCTTGCAGTGGTGGAAGGGAGGGGAGTAGTGAATTAACGCGATGTGTATTTGTATACATGATCACCACAATCAACCAAAATGATCTCATGCGGACTGCTGCCACAGTTCCGGAAGCAGGTCCCATAGCTGTTAGTGTTGAGGCGAAAGATGGAAACAAAAAAAAAAGTTTTTCTGTCTGGGCATGGGTTTCGCAAACCCCGCAAAATAGTATGCAGACCCCCTTTCGAGAACCACCGTGTGAGATTTAGTATAGCCTCTAGGCGACGACAATACAGGTCTTGCTTGCCGGGCGTAATTGACGAGATAAAGAAAGTGCACACCCCCAAGTCCACTGATGACAGGGGCTCTGGTGGTGGAGTGACGAATCGTCAGGGCAGAAAAGGGATTCTCACTTTTTGCTAAGGCAACTGGTGCTCTGCAGGGAAATTTGAAATTGCAGAGTTGTGTGGTGGAGTAAGCAGATCACTGGTGAAGAAAGGCCCCCCCCACGACTCGTGCAGGTTCGATGACAGTTCAAGTGCTCTGAGGATACGCCTCCCATGTGTTCTTGAGTATGGCTATCCTGCATGGTGCTGGTTTCTTTTAATGTATGTGTGTTTGTTGATCATATGAATTTGCAAATGTGCGGCCAAAAACTCCCCGCTTTGAGCAGTCGCTGAAAGTTACGGCTAAGGACCCTAGCTAATCCGCGATTCCACGGAAATAGCGGAATTCATGTTTTTTTTTTTCCACAGCAATTACCAAAAAGAAAAATATTAAAAGTCCCGCTTCTGGTAACAACAGAGGAATGCTGTTTCTTTCACTCGCTGGCAATGGTTTCAGGCATGCGCTGGAAAATCGAAATATTAGGGCACTTCCGAACATCCAAGTATCGGTGTTCCCAGCAAGAGTCTATTGTTCATATTTGTGCCAAGCATTACTCTCTCAGTGGTACATCATTAATACTAGGGGCGTGTGAATGTTTGAACAAGTATTACATTATTCCAATTCCCTCTGACACGAATTTATCATAGTATTCAAAACAAGTTGTGCATGTAACTTTCCTGTAAAGGTGGTTTCGCCGCACCATGTGGCACTATGCCGTGAAACAGCCCTTCTAAAAGGAAATCTGCACTGCCGTGATGACACACTTCATGGTGAAATGAACATTGTACCTGTACCCCGATCAAACTTTCTTAATTTCTTGGGGTGGTTTACATAGGTTCACACTGATTAAATGTAGTAAATTTTGAAACATAGAGTGGTGTACTGCTTATAACTTGCTAGTATAAAAAAATCCTACTACTGTAGTCTAATCTGACTCGTAATTACAGCTCTTGAAAGGAGAGTTTTACTGAATATACAGCACCTAGTATGTATTGAAGCTTGTTGCCTGCATAGATTGAAGCATGTTCTCTTGCTGCATTTTATGATATGAAGGTAAACATAGCTGCTCATTAGTGATATTAAAGAAAGGCTATGCGTGAGCATCACAGTGCATCCTAACACAACACTTTCGAGTACCCTTAAATACCTATCAAAGCACACAAACTCTGTTGACACAGAGGGCTAGTTCAGTTCTTATGGTTACACCTTTTTGTCATGGACGACCAACAAGCCCATTTAGCCACACCCATGCATTATGGTTGCGTGGTGTCCAAAGTGTTGTAAGCATAGTCTGATGCTCTGCCACAACAGCTCCCTTCAGTTTTAAATAATGCAGGTATGTCTGGAGCCTGAAACTGTTTTTTAAATACCGTTGCATGTACCTTATGCCTCTTCATGCACTGCCGCGGAATTTCACGGACTTCTCGATCTTGATTTGCTGGCTTTCAAAGTTGCCACCGCATAAAGTTGGGGGCCCTAGTTATGGCAATAACGGGCACTACATGGATTCACCTTTCGATGACCTGATGACCTAATCTAACAAGGTTGCATATGGCAACAGCTAGTTTGGACTGTTGTTCGTTACTTCAGTGTTCAATATTAATCATAATTTTCTACTACGCAAAGACTGGCCCCTGACGGTCAGCATTTGCCGAATTCCCTAGGCACGTTGAACAACCAGCGTACCAGAAAATGCCCCTGGTGGAAATGTTTGTCACTAGCAGTGTGTGCTTCAGCAAGGAAGGTTGCTGCGCGTAGTCACTGTTTGGACATTGGAACTTCTCTTCTTCAAGGCACTGACTTCTTTTTCTTGAGCAGTTTTGTGTGAGTGTTGGACTAACTCTTTCACACTCTCAGTGGGGGGAGGAAGGAACTAACGTGGCTGTCCCCAATGTGGTTGCAGGTGGGACCTGCAGTTACTCAGGGAGCAGCAGCACACGGAGCGGCTGAGACGACGCATGGAGCGCACCGTGGAGAAGCCACCGAGCTGCCCGCCCACGTTTTCGGGTGAACTCAAGCACAGTGAGTGTTGCCTCATTGTAGCTGCTGTAATTTTGTGCTAAGAACACTGGCCGTAAACCCATGGCTAGCTTGTATGCAATGCCATGTGTGGCCACTGCTCAGACGTGACAGTGGACCGGTACATTAATTTAAGTTTGATCCATCTTCTCTGGCCTGAGACAATCTTGCGTGTTCTCGTATTTGCCTGAAGCTCAGTTTGTTGCAGCTTTGTTTTCTGAGCATTAACAGCGCTTGTGAAAACTGAAAACAAGTATGTTTATTAAGCTTGCCAAAAGTAATGTGCGAATCGTTTAAAGGTGTGGCAGTTGCTTGGTGTGCTGAAAGTTACTTGATGAAAGTTTCCTCGATGCATTTGTATTGGACAGTTTCACACCTTTCCCAGCTTTCACAACTTGTGATCATCCAGGCACCACTTCCGATGCTGGCTCTCGGGCATAGGGCCGTAGATACGATGGACACCTTGCCAAAGTCTGAAGAGAATCCCTGGGAGTATTGTTAGGCCAGGAATATAGTCACTTTGTCACTTTGTTGTTGACTCCTTGCAACCATTGTAAGTGAACGGTGTAAGAGCTGCATAATATGTGTTATTTGCAGCAAAGGAATAATGTTCCATTTGCATTATGCTCGTACGTAAATATGGCTGTTAAGTAGTAATGTGCTGTTAAGGTAAAGTCATGGGCATGATTTAAATGCATCTGCTGTTTCATGGTGGCATTTCTAAAGTCTGCTTCTATTTCTAATTGCAGGTTACTGCATTTACTTGAATAAAACGTGCCTAATTTCTGCGGGTTCAAATAAAAGTGCACCTGAGGATATCGTGACCAGGTTTTCAATATAAGGTCGACATGCTTCTATGTTGATGACCTTAAAGAAAATTCGGCAGTTCCCCCTTCTTCTGTGACAGCTTTGACGCCCAATAATTACAGATAATATGACATTCTGGAAGGCTAGTTGATTAAGTTCAAAACTACATGAAATGGCAAACTCCAGAAACGCACAGAGCACTACGTATGCACTCACGATGTTCTGCGTCTTTCTTCCACTTGTGTTCCTTTTGAGCAGTTTTGAAATTCAATGATATCGCTTCTGGATGTGCCAGGCTTGCACAGCTAAATTGTATACTTTGATTTGTCGATGTGGTAGGCTTCTAGTGGACTGTCAGGCCACACCTCTTGGCTAACCAGAGGCATCGTGCTTGTGTGTCTTTTAGCGCAAACCAAATGGTATCTTTTTCTTCGAAGATATTCGTGTGTGTGCACGTGCATGCATGCATGTTTGTGTTGGGCGCTGCTTCATCCGTAACAGGTCTTGTTGTTATGCAAACCACTTCCAGATCCACCGAACGATGAGTTCTCATGCAAGTATTTGGAACGGGTGGTCTGGCCACCTTTTCTTTCTTCACTTTTGAGTTTACACGAGTGGTACTTGCAAGCCCGGGGCCAGGAATTTTTTTCGGGGCGGCGGGGCCCACTTGCTGAATTGCTTGAGTTCTGGACAAAAACATCAATTTTCATTATTTATATTCGGCAAATATTGCACAATGTACATTGAGTGACTTTTTAAATGCAACATTATTAATGGGCTTAAATTTTGTTATTAGCACTGCGCTATATTAACACTACTTCCCAGCTGAAATTTTGGGAAGGGCCCATTCCCCTAGGGCACCCCCCTGGCTACGGGCCTGGGTTCTTGGCCGCCGCCACTCGCTGCGTGATGGAATTCATTGCTGATTGCTTGTTGACATGAACATGTGCAGCGTACAAAACGTCGCCATGAAGTGTAATAAAATTGAAGCTTATGAGATACTGCGAGAACTTCACAGAAAAAATTGCCAAGCTGAACATATTATTTGAGGAGCCATGCAATGATGCTAGATTTGGAGCCAGTTTTTGATGACTTGCCGTATTTACTCGATTCTAGCGCACCCTCCACTGTAACGCGCACCCCTTTCCCACATCCAAAAGAAAAAAAAAAGGAAAGTGAGACATCGATTGTAACGCGCTCCCATTTTTCGTGACCGGAGGAAAAAAGGGCCTTGGTAATCAACTTTCTCATATTCATGAAAACAAATGCTGTACTCTCATAATTAACGCACTCTCATAATAAATGCACTGCCAAATTTGAACCCCTGCAGTCCCTCAAACGGCCACACTATGGCTTTTCCGCTTCTCTCGATCCATGGTGTCTTGAACACGTTCGGCATGCCAATTCAGAACTCCTGCATCCCAATCAAACTGCCGTATGTTACCGGGTGTAGCCACGTGCATGTGGCGGTAACATCATTTACTCCCAGTGCTGCATTCCTCCGTGCTATCGCAGTTCCCTCATGGCTGCTACCGCGTGCTGCCGTGCATACTGCACAGTCTGGCGCAGATAAGCCAAAGCATGGTCAGGGTGTGGTCTCCGAGATTGCCGCGATGCAATCTCGGACATCGTGCAGCGCGCACTACAGAGGCTCAGGTCGCTCAGGCTCAGCACAACTTTGAGGGAGAAATAATATAATGAGCCGTTTTGCGTGCGGTGATGGGAAACATCTCCCGTTACAGGTGCCCACGAACTCTACCGAAAGGTCGTGCAGCTGGGCGTCTCAGAGATTGCATCGACAACGTAGCAACATTGGTTGGCCGCGTAACGGCCAAGCCAGCGCGGCGAGTATCATTGGCCTAAGCATCATGTGTGCATCATGGCGTCGTTAAGCGTGGGACCGTTGGCGACATATAAACTACAGAAACTACGCGCACCAAATACTGCTGCGCTGCTAGTTCGTTTTTCCGCTGTCTTTTTTCTTGCTGTTTTTTTTTTTTTTTTTGCAAAAGCCCGAACCGTGTGGGAGGTGGCCATTTTAATGCCGACAGCGATATGGTAATGGTGTAGTTCGTTTGCACTAGATTCTAACGTGCATGCGATTTTTGGACCCCTTTTATCAGAAAAAAAAAGTGCGCGTTAGATTCGAGTAAATACGGTATGCTGCATAGAGGACTTAGTTGAGGAGTCACGCAATGACGCTAGTTTTGTAGCCAGTTTTCGATGACTTATGCTGCACAGAGGACTTAGTTGAGGAGCCACGCAATGATGCTAGTCTTGTAGTCAGTTTTTGATGATTTATGCTGCATAGAGGACTTAGTGTTTTGCTTAGCATTAAGCCTTTTAGCTGACTTTCATTTGTTTGGGCCCTTTCATGCATTGTGCATGCTGTCTTTGTGTGAGTGGTGAAGGCTGTCACTAGAGTGCATGAGCGTTTCACTGTGGCAGCAGCTGAGAGCTTGAAAATGTTTTCTGCATTATTTTTACACTCTGGCTTGTATTACTGCCACATGGTCATGTCATCACCTTCTTTCTTGCCCTTAGCTCAAGTCACACTACAGAAACATCACACAATTTATTCCTGTTTCCGATAATCCGATAAGCTGAGCTTATCGGATTATCACTGAACTTGTACATACTTGTAGCATACATACTTTAACAGCATGTGCAATGGGCTCCTGTTATGCTGGCACATGTTCATATAAAGCAGTGTATGTAATAACAAGTAAAACACATTTGTGCATGTTGTGCATGGTGCAACACTTTTTCAACACTGCTGTCATCGAGGTTCCAGTTCTTTCTTCCAGAGATGGTTCTTTGCCCGCGTAAATGCTAATTGCAGAAGTTTCATTTCTTTTGGACAGTGTTGTCGTGGTGTCACTGTTGGTGTCGCTGTCATCGTCATGCCCTCAGGTCATAGCTGCTGACACCCACTTTGCTGCCACTATCATTGTAGCACCATTGCAGTCATTGTGCTGCCATTGTTACTAGAATTCTATGATTGTTTTATGCAGTTGTGGAGGCTTGCATAAAACTGTAGTTGTCCTGCATACAGGCCTGTGGTTCTAAGTTGCAAACTGCGGCAGCTTCCGCTGTTAGCTCCATCTTCGTATGCATTAGATGAAAATCGTCATCATAATCACCATTGTTGTTTTACTGGAGTAATTATGCATAACTGGGTGAGGTGCAACACATGGTTTTGCCTGATTATAGGTGAGTTGCTATGTGAGTTAACAAGCAACAGTGAAGCACTGTTTCTTCTGTCTGGCATCTTGCTGTATATTATTTTTTTATCCCTACTTCTGCCATTTCCGAAGTAACTCTGGTGACCATTCACACATGAGCCCTGTTAATTCCGAGTGCTTGGTTTATGCATCTAAATCACTTCCTGCCACTCACGAGGCAACTCTTCTAGAAAAAAATAATGTGAGCATGCCCTGCATGGAGAAGGCATACAAACAAATATAACTTGTAGTAGCAAGCTTTCTGTCAGCAGGTAGAGCGCATGTTTCTACTTCCATGTTGGTTTTGCACCCCTTTGCCGGCGTCTCAGCAGTGCAGCAGTGGCAAGTCAGCTTGCCACATGCTACGCTAATTGACGGATGAAGACATTCATAAGCTAGAATGTTGTGCTGGATATGCTTTTTTAGACACATTGACATTCGAATTAGTGGTTAATTATTTCAAATTAGTTGATTTGTTTATAATGAGAGCTATTATTTATTGAGATAATGCTCAGTAAGGATATTTACATGTCTAGAAGACCATTCTACTGCATTGCTAGTACAAACTTTACATATAGCATGCAAAAACAGAGAAGCGAGGCAGGCCAAGCAGAAGTGCCATAAAATTAACAGGGACCGGGTTGAACTGTGCTTGCACTGTAATCCACCTGCAGTTTTTACGGAGTGTTGCTAACTGTCAGTTTAGTGGCATTCCTAACAGCAGAAATATGCGACATTGACACGGCCTTAGTGGGTCTGCGGGCTCCCTTGAAAGGTGCACTACAGTTCAGACTCGGTGGCCGAGGCATGCAGTAAGCTGACTTGTTAGGTTTTTGTTGCCGGTATATTGTTGAATGTTTGAGCCTTGCATAATTAACAAACATAATATGATTTAAAAAAACCATTTAATTATTCTATATGCAATAGATTAATGCCTCAGTGTGTTGGTATTGTGTAGCAATGGATCCACACAACAGTCAAGGTAGGGGTCAGAAAGGCTGGTCGTCTCATGCGCACGTCAACTCCAACAAGTGATAACAGGATGTGGGATTAGTTGTGTACACTCTGTAGTAAGGCAACACAACGGATAGCTGTGAAAGCTGTTTCATGTATGTCCAGTCGTGCAAATGCATTCTATTAGCAATGTGTAATCGAACGCATGCAGAGCACATGCAGTCTGTTGGACTTTATGCCTCACTGTAAGACAGACAAGAGCATTTCTACGGCTGAGGGTAATAAGTAGTTTAAAGAAAGATATATTACATTGAGCGTTTATGACAAAAAAACTGGAAAAAAACCTCCTAGGCTTATGCAGAGGACACATCCCAGTGGCGGTGTAAGCTAGACTTTGCTATGTGCTCCCTGGTTCTGCGATTCTTCCATCCTGCTCTTCATCCACCTGTTCCACTTCTTTGCTGTCTTCTTCGTCTTCCTCCTCTTATTCCTCGTGGTCGTTTCCTTCCTCGTCTTCTTCTTTTTCCTCCTCCTCCTCCTCCGGCTGTTTTCTTGTCTTTGTTGATAAAAACAAAGCGAACAACAGACAACATATGTACTGGAATACTGCTCTTACATACCAGAGCCGTAGCTGAGGAGACTAGAGGGGGATGGCACTGCTCCTATGTAGCTGGGTCCATATAAGCACGTGCATGGACTCATTTTTTTTTCCTTCTCCTGATCGTGAGTGTAGTGATCACGGAAGCCAGCAGTGGTGGTTGCACCATAATGTGTCATTGTAGCGAGCCCACAACAGCTTATGCTGGGAAAAAGTATTCCGTGTAGTCTTGTGGCACTAAATGTGCCAGCTCAGTGGCCACGTCAGTAAAGTAAGGGTGTTATTTGATGGCTGTTAAATAAATGATGCAAAGGATGTTCGAGGAAGGGCTGCTCTTCAGAACCCTCTGCTGCGTTACCTTGAAATAACGTGTCCATTTAGCCTTCGTAAGTAAATCCCGAATTTTTAGTGCAGTAAGCTGCATGCGACAAAAACTAGAGTGGACCTAACGCCCTGAAGTTTTCCTTATTCTACACTGTTGATGAAAGGAATGAGTTACCGTTAGCATGCTTGAACTTCATTGACTCAATAGGTCTGATTCATCTTTGATCTGTTAGTTTCACAATGGAGAAGTTAGCATTTGTTTTCTTGTGAATGTCTGTCTGAATCTTATTTCGTTTTTGCCTTCCCTGCTTGGCCCTACGTGAGCCTGCAGTATTTTGTAAATATATACTCCATAATTTTTTTGGTCTCCAAATGCTATTGTAACTTCCAGTTTGAAGTGAGGTTTGCAGTTCATTGTTGCTTCTCAATATAAAATTGTTTCCACGTGTGAAAAGACAGATGATGCAGTCATCTTTTTCAACCTGTTTTTCTTTTTCAACCTGTTAACTGTTATAATTTGTATCGATTATGGCGAAATAAACCAAATCTCAAATCAAATCTCAAGTGGTGGCCTGTTTATAGGCCAGTGTGAAAATGAGGTAGTTAGTCCCAGAAGCATATCATCAAAATTTAACTTGAACTATTTGCTGGCACTCAGATCAGTATTACTTCATTGAAGGAAGGAGAACATGTCACTTGAGAAGTATCATCTCCTACACGGGCGATGCACCTGCAGTTACATCATGAAGCTGTGGTTCTACAGCTACACTTTGACCAAAACGTGAGTTAGGCGGGTAATTTAGGCGAATGAATTACATACAGCGAACAGAACAGCTCCCAGCAGAGAACCATGAGACACTCCCATATCAGTAGTACTCTGTACAGCCACTACTAAACCCACGAAGTGTGGTCAAGTAGCCAGTCTTCTTGTGTATGTCAGAACATTTTAAATCACATTTTCATATCGTCAGGTAAAAATGCATAACTGTGTTAAGACACGGCATCTGACCATGTTCTTTTTATTTTTCTATATGTATGTATCTTTGGTACCATATTTAAACTTTTTAGCGCACACAAAAGACAGACAAGACAGACACACGAGCGCCAACTCTCAGCTGTTTATTTTTGAAAGAAACATACATATAAATAAAAAGTTTAAATATGAATACATACCAACAAGCGCAGTTATCAGTCTTGCTGCAATACGATTTTGGTACCATTTGTAGCAGTGTATCAGTGGCCAGTGCGCTCACTGCTCAGAAGCATAAGTTGTTGGTTTTATCCCCAGCGGTCGCTGTGTACTGACAGTACAGAACGCGTAAAGGTGTAAACACTAGTCTACTGCGCATTTAATTCATGATAAGAAGGCCTCGGTTGAAATCACTTTGTAGCCATTAGTTGTCTTACAGGCTTAGACCAGTTGGAGATTGGTGAATCATTCAAATGGTCAAACCACAAGTCTTCTAATGTAGAAGAGCGTCGTATGAGTGTCCACTGCTGCTCGTAAAGGTGTTGGGTAGTTTGTTGGATCAACGGATTTTGTGCCGTCGAGAGCAGTGTGGGCACTGTTCATATGTGTAACAGGTCTTCGTGCCAACCGTTCTTCTGATCTTTGTGGCCGCAAGGTGAGTGTGTGGCTCAATGCTTGCTTCTCATCCCTGCAGTACATTTCGTCGAGGTTGTCGAGGATCTGCCGGTACTCGCCTTTGGACAGCCCATTCCAGACACCCAGCCTGCGTGAGTGCTTTGTTATTGATTAGCGGCAGGGTGTGGGTGACCAGCGCCGTATTTCGAGGTAAATTACCTCGCCACAGATGTTCAAGTAGGGATGGAGTGTTGTCGTCCGTCATGTAAATCGGTTTGGGAACACACGTAGTGGCTTTATGGGCTTATTTAATTTCATTGAGGGCCTTTGACCCTAAACATACCAGGAGGAAGGCCTTGATGACCTCTTCATTTTAAGGTCCTGCATGATCCTTTAGTTTGCTCTGTCTCTTCTCGTTCCACACGAGGGGCTACCCATATCAGGATGATGTTGCATTCTAGTGAATTGTTCACTTTGCAATTTGGCATTGCAATTTGCTACATGCTCAACATTTAGCTTTTGTGGAGTTTGTCATTTGATTATGTCATTGCGGATTGTCTTAATTTGCAGTGTGTCATATTGCAGTGCATGAAAAAGACTTTATGCCTGACATAGTGAAGCGTGAAAGTCTCTGTATCACTTTTACAATTGCTTGTATGAGTTCAAAGCCTTTGGCCTTCTTTCTTTTGTCAAGCTTGAATACTGAAAGGTCACAAGACTTCAAGATTTCAGTCAGAAATGTGTGCATTCGCTGGACATTCTGTGATCTCGTCATTTGTTCCTCTGAAGGTAGGATCGCATTCAGCTCTGTGAAGTACTTGCTCAAAGGCTGTTTGCATCATCCTGTCTAATTATGGAAAGCCTTAGCCAACGAAATGCAACGCAGGGATAATATAAATGAAGGAAGTTTGCTAAGAACTGAATTTTTTTATTAAGGGATGCTGTGTTTACATTCACATAATATATGTGGCTCGATCATACGAACTCAGAATGGTGTCCTTTGGTTTATTCCAAAGCCTGATGGAAAGTAGTGTGCTTAGGTCTTCTCACCCAATAGCTGTTCATCTGAAGCAGCAAATATAAACACATACAGTTGTATGTAAAAAACGGTAAGAGAGGAGGCTGTTTATTCCATAGGCTGCACCTAAAACAATTTTTCCATACTACTCTTGCCAGTATGACTTTAGATCTAGTCATTGACAGCCATATCAGCTTGCTGCACTAGGATGAGGACCATGCAGAGTCGCGCATAAGTTTGCGCAGGTGGCGTTTGTGTGTGTGCGTAACTTTGCACACACCCCGCACTGTACTTGTGCCGTAATGCACTTTTAAAATTTGCGGTGTGAAACAATCAGGCTCATCTTTGGGTTCTTATCATGCGCCGAACAAGTTCTAAAGCAAGCGCCACGGTTTGTGCTTGCTTGAGATGACCACACTTCGCTAGCATTGCGAGCACTCAAAAGTACTAAGGCAAGCAAGGTGGATTGGGAGCACTGAACAGCTTGGTTGCTTTTCTTTTCACTGAACAGTCCAGTGCAGGTGACTGAAGAACCTCCTGCAGTGGTTTTGCTTTCAGAAAAAAATTCTGCTGCCATGTCCACATCTTACGCTGCGCCTTCACATCATCATCAGCCAACACGAACCTTGCATGTGTGTGTATGCTGTAATTCCCGTAACTGCGCAGCATCTGTCGAGACAGCTGTGGTATAGCTGTTGTCAAATTTCTGTGGTGGTGTAAGACACCACGGCAGTTGTCCTGCATCTGTCATTAGAAGCGGACAGATAAAAATTGAAGAAAGTGGTCTCATGCACAGATAAAGTATCAAGAATTACAATGTTTGTCGATCTTTGCAAGCCTCTATGACCTGCCAAAGTAGTCCAGTACATGCTGTTATCATGTTAGTAGGTGCAAGGTTCCAGTTCCTGGCAGTGTTCCAATGGGAGCCCAATGTGAGGGTGCTCTGCTCGTACACTTAGGTTTAGGTGCACGTAAAAGAACCTTGGGAGACCAAATTTAATCTAGCGTCGCATGCTACGCTCTGTCTCGTAATGAGACTGTTGTGTTAGTATGCAACTGATAAAATAAAATTACATTGCATATTGCTCACTCGAGGGTACTTGTTGAGATTGCAAAATAAAAACTGAGCAGCAATGAAATAGTCTACCTAATGGATATTCTAATTACGGGTGTGCACATATTTGAAGTTATTCGAACTTTTGCGCATCCTTTAATGGCATCTGCTGTTGAGTTAGATTTTCACCAATGTTTTGCTGCTCGAACTGTTTGAAGTGTGTATTAAAGGGACAAATGTGCCATGTGCCCTGGCAAATGGCCATTCCCGCATGTAGTGCGCTTTGCCACGTAGCACTTGTGTGCTGTGGTGAAGTAAGACTTTGTGTCGAAGTCAAGTTAGCACTTGTGTTCTAACACTTGCGTACTGCAGGAAAGTTAACTTGTTCATCTGCATAGTTCTCTGTCCTGTTCTTTAGGACTTAACTGTTCCTTTTTTTTCTAGGAACGACACTGTGGGCGTAAGTGCAACATATTTTGTTGTTTCTTTTTGCCCAAGTTTAGCAGTACAATTCTCTAATTTCGATGAATTGATATGGGAAGAATATTCACACATTATTCAGAAAATATTTGATTGAAATCGCACTTGAACAGTATTCGAATTTGCTTGGCACTCAAAATTTCGCTGTTTGTGCAGCTGTACTAAAAAGTGAATTGGAAATCAGTTAGCTGTTCCAGTTAAGGTCATCGTGAACCTCTAGGAACAGGCGTTTTGGGCACTTTACCGGAATGCCAATGTGATTCTGGCCTCTTTTGATCACTGCTGCATCGGAAGTGGTGCTTGCCATTGGATTTTTGAGCTGACGTGACCACTGTTTAATTGGCTCATGTTCTTTACTGTCAACAGGTGTTGTAATGTTGAGTGATTGAAGATGTTGCTAGTTAACATGTTTAATCAACAACCTGGCTACAGTGATGCCCTAATGTCTTAGAACTAATTGCTCTATGTGATCTGTACAATTTTTAAGAGCTTATGTAAATTTAAAACTGCACATTGCCTTGTCAGTGAGTGACACCAGCTGTATATGTCTTGTATTTGTGTGCTGGTTTGCCCTGTTTTGCAAAAACGGCACACATTGGGAGCTTCGCTTCAGAGTGGGTCGTCCTTTCTGCTCACTGCTGCCTTCTCCTCACGCAGAGAATTTGTTGTTCCGTGGGTGAAGAAGCCGTTGCGGCATCACGAGTCCTCGGGAGAGCGCACTCCAAAAAAGCAACGGAAAAACATACAGAAGGGACCGTGCCGTTAGCTGAAGGGAGAAATGCAAAAATGTGAGTACCGTCTCCTGTATTCACACACACTACACCTTGCGCAGGCTTCTCGAGCTGTGAATAAAAACCTTTAAGGGGGCTGTTATAGCATGACATTCAAAGTCACAGGTTCTCAGACTTTGTTCTCTGGCTAACCGATTAACTCGCTTCATTAACAGTACACTCACTGGCACACTCTGAGCATGGGCATTGTGCGGTCACGTCGGAGGTGAGCCTGAGACACTTTGGCACCCAGCACTTGCTTAACAGAAATGCCTTTATATTGGTGAAAGTAGACATCATCTGCTTTGACAGGCTCACGTCTGCCAGCTTTTCAGTGCGCAGATTTACAATCTCGAACTTTTCCTTTTTACAGAGGCCATTGTCTTGATGCTTGCAGTATAGGGGCTGCATTTTCGGGCAATCGCTATAGGCAGTGCTTTTGCTTTCGTATTAGTGGGTGATGCGTCCCGTCTATGTGCGAGTGCAGTCCCTGTTTAAAGGGTTCATGAAAACATTTGCTGAAAATTTTGTACGAATTGTGTATTTGGAATTCTAGGCCTCCAATGTACACTATTTGTTGCATCGTCTGGGTAGGTTTAGAGCAATAAAAATGAAGTTTCAATTTCACTGCATGCATTTCCCTGAACTCTGCAGTTGACGCCGTCTTAGTTGCCGCCGTGGCCTCCAAGAATGGTGAGCCCTCGGACGCCACGGGTGAACAAATCGTTCTCCAGCTTTGCTTCCATACGGAAAATGCTGGGACACCACATGGTGTCCCAGTATTTGCTTACTCTCTAGCTTTGATATAAATTTATTATTTGAGAGCAAACTTTTACACTTAAAAATGTCTTCACTTCACCGAAACGTCAGCGAACAGTGCCTATGCCAGCTTGTAGTCTCGCATGGTCATTTCGGGAGCAGAAGAATGCTAGGATTTCAAATGGTCCGTGTTAAATGTGCACTGAATAACTCTCCACGATATCTCGAAATCGGCATGTCGAATGCGTATCGAAGCAGTGAAAATTACAATCGGGCAGCTCCATATTCTTTTCACGATCTGGCACACTTCCAGACCACTGGGGGCTATAGTAGGCCAAGTGCATGCGGCGCCTGAACTCTGAAATATTGCAAAGTGAAGGCATCACTGAAAGCGATCTGCCGACAATAAAGCTGTGTCTGGCTAGCACAAAAATGACGAAATTGTGTCCGCCATGAAGGAAAGAAGGATTTCTATAGATATCCATTTTTCCTTCTATCCTTCTTTGTCAAGGATATCTATAGATATCCTTGACAATGCCTCCTGTAGGAGGCATTGTCATGTGATTCCACTAGCCTAAGCAAGCCAACCACCTCTGTTGCCTTGGCTGCAGTGCCTATTGGGTAGAACTAGGCCTACATAGCTTCCGACTGCTCGAGGCTGTTTGGACGTGGTAACTCTCGGTGTTGCTTGATCGTACACTAATCTGCCACTTGCCTAGCACGTGACCGCGGCCCATTTCCCATAAACCTTTGCTCTAAATTTTTAATGACTAGGCTCCAAGGTTGCCACATGACACCCTCTCCTGTCTTTTTCCTTCCTTCCATGGCGTTGTTGCAATGCACGGAATAAACGTGACCTTGAACTGATTTGGATCGATGCTAGGCTTATCTAGATCTAGGTTGTAAGTGCTGCTCGACATGCACCATGCTGTGCCAATCCACTTCTCCTACGCCAGCCTGCTGCGAAATGCATTGCTACTCTGAAACTGCTCTACTGCAGTGCCTTGTGGTGCCACAATTACAACCCGCACACCTTTTGTCAACAAGCCAATCGGCTCACACCAGAGGCAACACTTTGGAAATTTTGCCTAGAATGGTCAAGTCTGAATACGGCCCTAGTACAGTCGCGCTAAAGTGACCTAGAACAGGGGAGGGCTCAAAACAAGGTTTAAAAAACGCCAAAAGAGGGTGGAACTGCCCATGGTGCTGTGATCGTTAGCCTGCAGGATACGGTGGTGCAGTGGTAGACTACCTCCTTCTAACTCAGAACTGGTCCGAGGCTCAGCAACCGAGGCTCAGCAGAATTTTTTTTTTTTTGTCATGACATTTTCGGCTAGAAGTGCTTTCTTTTTCACTGGCGACAAATGTCTGCTTCATTTGCTTAAGATTCACACAAAAATCACAGCATAACATGAAGAATGATGTTAAAATAAAAGGATTTGCGTGAAGGCTAATGCTTGAAGTGCCACCGCCTGGAGCTAGCAAAAAACAAATCAACAAAACATGGCCTCCGAGACTTTTGGGCAGTTCTCGCTTGCGGGTGTTTGCTTGCTGCAAAAGAAAAAAGAGAAAGCAGTTGACGTTTGGACGCAGCTGAATGCATGTATCTTCATGGAAAGAGCATCCCTACTTCTGCGGTACTTGGATCGATGGCATTTAGCTGTGCCCAGCCATCTACTGCTTTCTCTTGGGTTTGTAAGCCTGTCAACAACGCGGCGGCGGCAGGAGAGTAGCTGCTGACACGACCTAACCTCGGCATTCAAGTTAGTGCACAGGTGTCTGTATTTTAGAAGAAAATCCATGTTCTACCCATCAAAGGTGTGATAGGTTGTCCTTCTGGTTGTTACAGTATGCTTGCCCATTGTCTCCTTCTTACATACATTTCAATCGCAAGCTACAGCAAAGTCTTTCTCTTGTTTAACCCATGCAAAGTGTGTTCTCATAAAGATTTCAACGCCTACTTTTGACGTTCCTTGATTGACATAGGGTGTAATGTTAACATTCAGTCACCTGTGGCGGATACCATGGTCCGAGCGATACGGGTATGAGCCACATGTGATTGTGTCATCGTTAGTCAGGACGTGCATAGCTGGTATATCACATTAACACTGTCAAGATCAATTATTCCTGTTCATCATGCATTGTTAACCTACCATGCCAATTTTGGTGCATATTGAGTAAACTAGACGACCACGAAACAGCCAAGATATAGGTGGCTACATGGATACGGTCAAAGTTGCTTAAGTTTGGCAAGGAATGCTTCACATTTAAAACCCGTCGTAGGTAGGTATCAAATCTACGTCTTTTGGGTAATAAATCTGATGCTCTACCAACTGAGCTACAATGACAGTCATTCCCCTCTGATGCTCTACCAACTGAGCTACAATGACAGTCATTCCCCCGGTACATTTCGTTCGGTGTTTCTGTATGTTTTGATTCTGGGAACATTAGTTGGCACCACCCGCGGCCATGTCAGTGAGCTGTACATTGTTCGTTTATTTGGTCTCTATTTATGCCTTTGGTCTTTATGAGCCCAAGGGCGATGCCGCAGAACTCTCATAATTTCAAGCGTGTGCAAATTACATTCATCCAGATTATCCCTCAGTGACCACATATATTGTCATGTGGCATCGCATTGAAGGTTACTGTTTATTCGGCAAATCTGCGCCCAGGAAAGCAAGCGTATCACATTGTGAGACGATGGCACTGAGAACTATCATCGATGAAAGCTGTTGTGAAGTGTGTTGGCTTCTATACATGCATCACAGTGCACTCTACTGTTATCGTTGATGCTTGCATAACATTCTGGAAGGTACTCAAACATACATATTAAGCATGCAAAGTTTGTAGAACAGTCTGCATCATACGTGAAGCACCATGTAAATTTGCACGCAGCCTGCATAGAGCTATAATGCATGTCACAACAGGAGTGAAAAAGGTTGTCCCCATGAACCTAACTAAAGCAAGTGCACGTGTCACTATGGTCAAGATGAATATCAGACACAGTAGAGGTACTTTATTTCAGATGCACCTTTATATTAAAGTTGGGCTGTATTGAATGTTTCATGTTGGCATCTGAGAATTTTCCATCGGTATATACACGTGCCTGTATGGGTGCAGGATCCTGAACTTTCGCCGCAAAGACACCGGCATGAGCCCTGCTCAGGACTGAGCCCCTGGGCACTGAGTGCCACCAGCTCCGACCAGCTGACAGAAGACCCGTCATCGAGGCGCCAAGACGGTCGCCGGTCTCACAGCAGGACAAGGTCGCCAAACCACCACAGAAACTCTCGGCCCCGGGCCCAGCGCGCCACGAACATCACTGACGCGCACGTGCGTTTCCCGCTGCCCGTGGGGGGAAAAAAAGTGGAGAGTGTGAACACGGTGGCGACGCCACACTAAATAAAACAATCCATACGCGTGGCTTGACGCGTGCCAACGCCGCTTCATAGCAGAAAGATGAAGGAATTGACGGTGGGAGATGTTAAGGTGCCAGAAGAGCTCGATCTGGTTCTATTCTGGTATCTTGCTTCTAGTGTGGATGATGTGCTGTGACGGCATACGGTGCTTGCTGCAGCCGAGCTGTTGGAAGACCTTTCCAGCACCTCGGTTGTGGCGAGCGGCAGAGGGCAGCCAAGTTGTTGGAACACGCTGGTTCCAGCATCTTTGCTCCTCGAAATGTTTGTAGAAGCGAGTGTCTCGCCCGAGCCAAAATGTTGGAAAGCCGTCGCTTCCCACATCTTGGTTCATGCGACTATGTTGCGAGTGTTGCAGTTGCTGCTGCCTGCTTTGATAACCGAGTTGAGGACGGGAGATCGTTACGAGGGCTCAGTGACGGCGGCAGATGAGGCATTGAGGTGAGGTTCCGAGGCCTTAACTGCTGGCCAATTGTGATAGAAACTTTCGTGCATGCTCGTCCCGCTGCGCGGGATGGCGCACCTTGTACTTAGTGACTGTAATCAGTGTCGTGTTTGTGAGTGCAGAACTGCTTGTGGCCTCTTAGTGTGCCAATAAATGCAAATTCTTGCGGTTGCACTTATTGTGCAAACTTGGTGGTCACGGGTTTCTCACAAGACAGCTTGCAGATCCGAGCTCGGTTGGGAGGTTGGACCGTGCCTGGTTTTCGAGCGCTAAGTCGGGTGCCACTCGCAAAGGTCGAGGTAGGTGCTTTGGGAACCCTATCGATATCTTTATAGTGAAATTAGTTCCCGCCCCGCTTTATAGTGGTTACGCCCTGAAAAGCTGTGTGCTTGTTGGCTGCAGTTTTGTGTCCGCAACAACAATCTCCAGTGCCTTTCCTTCATTTAAAGGGACCGACAACCGGCCAGAACATGTTAACACACCTTTAGGCATTCGGAAGGAACCTGAATAATAGTGATGGAATCGAGCACCCTTTCGCGATTGGAGTAGGGTTTGTACATTTGAGGTGAGCTTAAAAATCGCAGCAACTGAAACGTGGCATTAACCTGGTGGCAAAGCCTTGGTACTGCTTTCTGGAGTCTTTAAACTGCTGTACGTCACCTTCTGCTGTCCATACGACTGTAACTCGGGGTTAAAGTTGCCTTCGGTACATAAAAACACATCTCCGTCCCATTATTTGCTTTCTACGCAGTAAAAGGAGTCTATGATGAGAAGCAGCGCTGCCGTCGTGGCAACCAAAAACATGTTTTTAACCACACTGCCTACGTGCAGCGTTTCCCATGGGTTGTGTGCATGCACTCTATCATGGCAGAACCTGTGCAACACACTCAACTGCTCTCTGCCGCTATTTGCAACAAAATGTTGCTTATAAGACTCCGTAGGGAAAAAAAAAGGTTGGAATGAAATATGTTTCACGGCATTTTCCCCTTTGCCATTGCATGATTGGACATCGTGACTGGCAAGCTGTCCGTTGGAATAAAGAGAACAGGTACCTTAAAAAGTGGTTGTCGGTCCCGTTAAACCAGCCCTGGAGCACTTTTTGAACGTAGTTGTCATGAAGGCTCCTGTGAACATGTGAACACAAATATTATGCTGAACACCCCGGGGAATTCGCAATTTCGTTTGAAATGCAGCCGGAAACCTCCTGGTTTTCTTTCAGCAAATCACTTCACGAGGAGCATCTGCTACATCGCTTAAGGCAGAACTAGCATTGGTGATTTTACGATTGGAGAAACATCCTCAGTGATGCTTTATTTGTTTGTCTTGAGTTCAAATAATGAATATGTGTGTATCTATCTTTAAGAATTCTGAAAGAAGTCGAGCAACACAGCCGGTGTGCTATAACTTAGAAGAATGGAATGTTGGGAGAGTTTATATTTCGTAATGAAAAAGCCCAAAAAACTACGGACACCAGATGAAGGCAGCAACCCATACATGAAAGGGAAAATTAGCATCCACCCGTTTTGTAGCACAAGGCTAGAAGGAAATCCATGTAGATTTCTCATAAATGAACGCTTCCTAGTTGCCGAAAAATTCGTCCTGGTCCGGGTTTGGAAACCCGGACCAGGACGAATTTTTAGGCAACTAGGAAGCGTTCATTTATGAGAAATCCGTATGGATTTCTTTGTAGCCTTGTGCTACAAAACGGGTGGATGCTAATTTTCCCTTTCATAAACGTTACTCCACCTTGCGGGTTTCCGCGGAACTCATTTGACAACCCATACATTTGCTTGCAACTGAACGTTCACTGAAAACTAAAAAAAAACAAAAAGCAAAATATACAAGTTAAGTGATGATGTGCACAGAACCAACAGACACAATGACATAGTTGTCTAAAGTGGTGCTCCTTGTGATGTGATTCGTTCAAAAAAGAGCGGGAGGGTTCCAGCTGTATTTGAAACAAAACTGCAACTTCTCTGGTGCATCCAGTGCAATGTTTACATTGCGTGTTCATACCAGCCCCCACGACTGATCAACACCATTTTCTGTGTTCAAAACGTGTTGCAGGGCTCTTTTAATGCCACATACCTGCTACCTTCAGGAACATCATCCGCATTCTGCTAGAAACGCTCGCTTTTAGCTTTTCTAGCAGAAAGTAGGGGATGCAGAATGTTGAATAAGTGAAGGAAATGCGTACTTGACTGGAGCGACTGTTGTTGTGTGACAAATGTCAACCCTGTGGGGCGTACCAGCTTTTGAGAGCAGGAACAGAACCCAATGCCTTATGCACACGGTGGGAGAGATGCATACAGTGCACTTGACCAGTGCAGTGAGCGTGCCTTCCATCTGTTGCCTTATGTATTTTGAATGCATTGTTTGCAAAGGTGAGGGATGCCAAAAGTAGCCAACTAAAAGCAGAACGGCATTGACAGGCTAGTTGGTGCATATTCACAAGGAACTACAGCACGAACAGGGCAGCTCATTCTTGTGCTGCCCTGTTTTGTGCCACAGTTTGTTGTGAAACCTAAAAGCATTTGTTTAAATGTAAGTTAATGTTTGCTTCAGGTGGGTGTCTAGCTCATGAGCCAGTTGCAGTAATCTTGGTCACAATGACTGTTAAGATGCACCAACCGTACAGCATTCTGCAAGATTGGTATTGCAGCGTTGTGTCCCATGATAGGGAGAGAAAGAAATCGATATGTCACAGTTCGGCCATTCACTCTGATTTGAGCTCTTTCCATGGACAGAATTTTCATTGTAAGCTCGTTCACCTCAATACAGTTCAACCCTTTCGTAAGAGTCTCATCAGTAAGTAGTTTTTGTCCCGTATATGAGGAGTCTCTTATATGCAGAATGCCTGGTTTTGATTTTTCTGATCAACACTTATTTCGATATAGATATGCTACAACTAAACTGACACACCAAAGAAGGCTTCAACTTGTTGCAAAGTGTTCATGATATATGCCATCTGTTAGGTGACTAGCTTGGACTGTCACTCGGCGCACAATTCATGTTTTCTGCACCGCAACTTAATCACATTACTCGGTTATTATTTCCCTTTGTTTCCACAATGAATTCCAACAGTTCTGCATTTGAAGTTAAAATATCTGTTGCTGGAGAGTCTGTTGACAAAAACTAGAGGATATTTTTTCCTTTATGACCAATTCTTTTAGGAGCATGTCTGTAACAAATGACATCCACCTAATGTGTGACATCCACCTACACCTAATGGTGTAGAGATAGGGAAGCCAACCATGTGAGTGATCTCATACAGCCCAACTGTCTTATGAATGAGTGTCTCTTACGAAGGGGTTCAACTGTGCAAGCATGTTGGCACTAAAGTTCGAAGTCTGCTTCTCACTTTTCTTTTTTTTTGTTTGTGTGTGTGTGTGCACGTGTGTGTGACGGGGAGGAATGACGACTGCTCTGAAAAGGGGTTAAAACATGCACTGCAAAAGAATACCAAGTGTGCCAGTACAGGAGAAATGCTGTGCCAGCATTTTTCAAAAACTGGTGTCACAGGCTTCCAGAATGCTTCTTGTTTTGATACTTACTTGGTGTTTTGAGGTGTGCATGTCTTCTTCTTTTTTTTTTCTCTTTTGTCCTCAAATGTACGTATTGTTTTGAATGTAGAAATATGGAACTGGTATGGCTTACTGCAATGTAGTTTTAAGGTATATACGGAAGTTGTTCACAAAGGTTGCAGCTTAATTTTCCTTAAGAAGAGCTTTTTGCCTCGTGAGAGTGAAAGCCGATCCTGTTGCATGTGTTATGCAGGAATTCCACATTGAATTGAACTTCATTTTCAACACTACAAATAGTGTTGCAGGAGACCAAACAGGAAGAAGCTGGTTACACAGGTTTTTGCCAAGGTTAGCGACACATAACATGACAAAAGAAGTGACCGTGCACACTTTGGTGCATTTTCAGAACCAATATCAGCAGCACACTGAAACTGTTTGTAGGCAGGCAGTGGGTTAGGTGACCAACAAGCTCCTTGCCCTCGACTGTTTGATACGAACATGACAGAAGTTTTAAAAGTGAGAAAGTGTTCAAGGATAACAAGGACGTCTCATGGCCTGGGCCACTTAATAACGGTAGCCAAGAGAAAAGCTAGTTGAAGCTACAAATCTGAGAATGTAGGCCAATATGTTGGAGCCTGTGAAAGGAATCACTTCTATCACTCCAGTGAAGGAAGCTTTCAGACCCTTAGGTATATGAAATGTGCCAACTATTAATTAAGGAAGTAGTGAGGAGCCCCGTAACCATTATGACCACCCAAAGCGTTTCAGAGATGTGCTAAAGGAAAAGCCTTCTTGAGCCATGATGTTAGGGGATATGATTGCTTTTGCTAGAATTCACCTGGCATGCCACAGGATGCGTCCCTGCATATGACATAGTTTTCCTGGCACTGTGCCAAGCTTGCCACCTTTGCATTGGGCGGTTTGCCTGATCATGGAAATTCTCTTGAAGGTAATTTCATCCTTGGAAGTGACAGCTCGACAATGCCACTTTGAGACACCACGGAATAGACCTCTTATGCCAACATGAAAGCCCTGCACTTGATGTGGTAGCGCACACTTGATGTTGAACAGTTCATTACTGGGACATGGCTAGTAGAAATGTCAACGACCATTGTTCACACTGCCATGTAGGTAGCTCAGGACCTATAATCCATTGAGTGGAACTTTACTGGTACACAATGAAGTTCATACTTGACCCTACAATGCAAAAGTTATTTTTTGTCGGCCGTTATTATAACAAATTTTCTTCCTTGTACTTCTAGCTGTGGAGGTTTAATTAGTTTTTATTGGAGTGAGAATAGAGAATTCAGTTGGTGCATAATTAAGGTACTACTAATTTGTCTGATGAACAACTCACAGCTGAAAACTTTAGCATGTAAAAAATGCAACCATTGCCTAGCTCAAGTTTCCCACATTCAAAACTCCTCCAAAACCACCATGCATCACAAATTAAGATGTGCATCACGTATAATACAAAACTTCGGAAAGCTGGGCTTGTTCGCTGTTCATGTCTGTAGGCTTAGCACAGAATATACGAGACGAACAGAAAGAAGATGCAGGCATTGTTATTTTTATTCATGATGATGCAAGGACATACAGATGAACATATAAAAGGGCCTTTTGTACTAAAAATGCATTACAAAAGTGTGAAAAGTCGGTTTTGTTGGTTGTTCACGACCAACAGCACTGTCTGTAAGTGCGGTCCGTGTCTTGTCTGCTAGTCCTGTCTATTTTACGCTATGCCTACAGACATACATGTAGTGAACATTTGTAAAAAATGGCAGTGCTGTTTGCTGCAGGTCAGCCACACATTCGGATAACAAACCACATAAGGCCTTTCTGATCCCTCGTTTGCATGTTACGACGGTTCTGTGCTTGAAATTGAATGAAACTGATGAGGTTAATAGCAGTAGATTCGGTAGTCACAGGACGACTAGGGTCGTCTGGGTGCTGCGAGTGGGTAGAGTGGGCTGCATTGTGCCACTGAAACTTCTACAAACATTTTATGCCAATTTGATGGGGACAGTGGTTACTTTGTTCTGGTGTGTCAGTGCAAAGTTGAGAGCTTGTAGCAAGGTGGAGTGTGCTAGTGGAGAGAATAGCAAAGGCAAACGAGAAACCATGGCGGCTGCATTGTCTTTCATCAGACATGCACCCTTGCTGTTACAACATAACCTTGAAAATATTCTTGTGGGTGCATGCTTAATGTAAACTACTATATAGCTACCACTGCGTAGCACATTTTGGACCACTAAGTAGTTTTGGGGCCCTTTGAGCGAGTGTTTTGAGGCATCCAAGTTTGGCACAGCATGTGCAAATCAAGTGACATTGCAAGGCTGAAGCTATAAATGTAGTGCTTCACACAACAAGCATGAGACGTGTAGCATGCATTCACCCTGCCTGCTTCCCCGTGTCCATGCTGTTAGCACTACTGTTGTCTTATGTAATTGTTCCGATAAGGATTTTCTAGGAGAGGATCAGAAGGGTGTATGTGTGTGTGTGTGTGTGTATGGGCTGTTTGTGGGTTCACCTTCATTGACAACACATGCACCACTCACTTGGTGCATGTATTGTAAAGTTACATATCTCGTCTAAAGGACGGATTAACGTGTGCGTTCTAGTCACGACACTGCACGTGAAAACTTCGTGCTCTTAAATGTGCGGAAGTGTTTTGGAGCTTTCTGAATAGCTGTGTGAGCGCTTCACAACAATGAGAGCAGGCTGCTTTGCAAGCTCTGCACGCTTTCTATCATCCCGATGCCAGAGGTAAATGTAAATGTTATGCTGAAAGTAAATCAGCAGTAGACAAATGCTTATCTATGAATGGAACTATCAAGGTGCGTAGAGTGTCCTTTTTTTTTTTTCCCCTTGTGTAACCGGTTTCATTCCAAGAGAAATGTTTTGCTTATACCTTTCATTTCAGCCGACCAAAGGATGCCCTTATTAATAATAGGTCCCTGTGTGTATGAAGGCAGTGCTTTTCTGCCACTACTGCTTTATTAATT
This sequence comes from Hyalomma asiaticum, assembly GCA_013339685.2. Taxonomy (NCBI): domain Eukaryota; kingdom Metazoa; phylum Arthropoda; class Arachnida; order Ixodida; family Ixodidae; genus Hyalomma; species Hyalomma asiaticum. Next base: position 53,497,675 of record CM023482.1, read on the forward strand.
TCCTGGTAATTTTATTTTTGTTGTTTCTTTTTCTGGGCACACTCCGTTATTGCTGTCATTGCTTAGCACCATTCAATTTCTAAATTGTGCGCTTTTCTATTTTGTGCACCATTCTATAAGCAAGCTGATATGTAAAAAGCACTACTGGGGAGTTGAAGTAGTCAAAAAACAAGATCTGAATATAAAAGAGTGATAGTAAACGTATTGTGTATATTAGTGGTGCACAGAGCACTTGATATGGTTATTGTAGTGCAAGCATGTTTCAACTTTACATGGTTGGCTAAAGCATAGAAGGTACAGAGTGCACAAACGTGGGATGAGCAGGAGTACCAGCATTCTGGAGGCTTGCTTTATCAATCAATTGCACTTATTCAGTAGTGCTCCAAAGTGACATTCCTTGCCTGATAAGCCAGAAAAAAAGGTGAACATATGTCTGTGGCACTTCCACCACCTAATTCTGTGCCAACCTCACCATGATAAACTACGAATTATAACTGTGTCTAGTTTTCATTAAAAAAACATACACTTTATAGTATGTTAAAGCCGAATGCTGAACTTAACTAAGTTCTATCACTGAGCAATGATCCAAATTTTTTTAAAATGAAAAACTTTCAATGTTATACTGGTGCTCTGGCCGTTATCCAACGATTGGCCTTTTACCACAGAATTTGAAGATGTTTTTTGCAATACTTAACCCGGTTACACTTATTTGCCATTCTCTTTAGTGTTGCCTTTGCTCCTCGAGTGCTGCGAGAACAGGTGCTGCAGATGCGATTCTGGCAGTGCTTGGTAGTGACCAGGGATAGCACTGAAAGGAGAGCAATGCAAATGCGCAAGAAACTCTGTGTTGGTTCCATGCCTGGCATGTGCTATGCCGTCCCATTAAAACGCTAGCAGTGATGTGCATGGTTGTCGTATATCTTGGCGGAAAGCAACTAAGCACAGATGTGTGAAAACCACTTAACGAGCAGTGCTCACGGCACGTCAATCTGTCGTGCATTTTCTATCCCCCCCCCGATTTTTGCTACGTTGTACAAAAACCATGCATCGCACTGTTCGTTGGCATTGCATTTGCTGATAGGCGTCGTGCTAGGTTGCATAACTAATGTGCAACCTGTGAGATAACGTTTTTGCTGTAAATGCTAGTCAATTGCCACAATGATTGCTCTCCTTTCAAGGTTTCTGGCGACGATTGCAGTAGACTCTCGTTAATTCAAACTTGAGGGAATCTGAGGATCTTGCTTGAATTACCAGAAGCTTAAGTTATCAAATGCAAGCAGAGGTCTTTGGTGCGACATACCAGGCAATGCAGAGATTGCCATTTATCATGAGGGCTGTTGCTGCCCGAATTTATTTTTCTGCTAGTTGCTTTGAGTGCTGTGCCAAGTGGTGTTATTTCTGGTTGTTAAAAAATAAATGACCATGAACGCTCACCTAGAAGGAACCGGAGCAGCACAGGTTTCTGGGAGAGATAAGGGAAAAGTAGAATTAACAGAATTGACCAAATGGTGCTCTTTGAATTAAGCAGCTTGTGTACATTCAAAACAGGGCAGGCCAACCAAAAATTACGAAATATGTTTGAAACAAGCAATGGTTTGAATTATCGAGAGTTTATTTGCATTAGGAAGGGCTGATGAACTGACTCGACATTTACCAAGCACACTGGACGTGAAATAGTCCTTCTCATAAGACTAGCATCACTAACAATTCTGGCACGAAATCAACATCTGTGCACACAACTCTTCAAACAATTTCATATTTTCTTTATGTATTGACATGTTTTTAACACTGCCCTACATTTGAAAAAAGAAATGAAGGTGAAGTTTCCTGTTAGTTTTCTGTAAACGTCAAAGCAACACCATTTCTGAATGTTGCATAAATAGTTGCTGGTATACATGACTGCTGTAGCTGCACCAATGACTTATTCAAAAAAATAAACGATGACACTGTATGACCTCGTCAAATGAAGCATAGCATGCATGTGCTTTCACTATTAACATATGGGATGGGGCCACCATCTCATTCCTGAATTTCTACAGTTGTCTTGTGCTACGAAAAATTGTGTGTACTTGTAAAAAAATAGAAATTTATATTAAGTACACAGATATTGTACTGAAGAGAATACAGTTTCATTTCTAGGCAAAATTTTAGTGCATTGAGCAAGTTATCTCGGTCATGCATACCTGTGGCTTCTGTTCATGCTGGATTCGGTAAAATTTGACAGTCTGTGCAAAATAATGAGTGCGATTTCGTGCCCAAACCATGCTTGCTTAGTAGGAATCGTGAGTGTGGCACCTGTCCCAATGTCATGGTAGAACAGACAGCTTTCACAAAGGCACCATTTGTGCAGTACAGTTGAGGCCCAATATAACAAAACAAATTTCTCGTTAAAATCTGGTAAATGATCAATAACATTGCCTTTAAAGTGGTGTTATGAAGTATATTTATAATGAAATATTGAATTCAACATTTATTTCCGTGTCGTGTAGAACTTTGTTATAACAGGGCCTGACTGTACACGAGTTTATTTTAGTGGTATGGCAGTGCATTTTATAACAGTTTAGGAACAGATGTTTCTAAAGTGGTGCCAAATCATGAAGTCTACTTAGGCTGCAGTTGCATAGCTGTTGCATTTGTCATGAAGTAACGAATGGAATAGTTAGTTATTTAGCTATAGATAACAATTGGTTATGCGTTGATGTCAACCACAGGCACTAGTGTTGCTAAGGTAAAGTTTATCTGTGATACGCGGTGTTTAAGTATTTGCGTCTTATTTGAAGCACATGGCATTATAAGTGGAACGAATAAAGCTGACAATTCAACCGAGTGCATATAGTCCAGACTTCTTTGTGGGTTTTGTAAATCCAGCAACGTTTAAGTACTGACGTTTCAGTACCGCGGGTGCACATGAAGTTTGTTAAAAGATGGAAGCATACAATATAATGCAGAAAATGAAACACCTGACTAAGCTTTGTTGCGGGCCTTCCCAATCTTGTCTCATTCATGGATGTGGCTCAACATCCCGGGATGTCCACTTTTGCAGCTGCAGTCCTTGACCTCCACGGCTGTTATCACGGGGGCATTGTCCCGCAATACCACACCGGATAAGTCGAACAAAGCAAGCTATGTACAGTAGAACCTCGTTATAACGAACCTGGGTATAACAGACTATTGGATATAGCGAAGCAATCGCAATTCCCTTTGAAATTCCCATATATGACGTGGATATTGGCTATAACAAACTAATGGTTATAACGAAGTAATTAGGCTCCCCCTTCAACTTCGTTATAACGAGCTTTTACTGCATAGTGCTAGCCAACGGTGTACTATTCAGCAAAGAGGTCTTTGCAGAAGGGCGGCCACCCGAGCCTACGTGACAGGCTCAATAATTAACGAGGCAGCTAGAATTCTTCTCTCCCATTATAGATGAACGGACGGACGGAAGCGCAAAACGTGATAACTTGGTACCAAGTGATCATGCTGCCGTGTCTGTAGAGATACTCGCCACCCCAGAAAAGCCCTGGTTAGAGACTGTTTCCAAAGGAATACCTTGTATCTTCAGCAAGATTTGGCTACCATCCACACTGCTTACATCAGCGAGGAGTGGCTGGGTGATGCAGCCGTCGCCCTCAACTTGTGGCGTCCTATAGTTCTCGAGGTTTAAATTCACTCGACTGTTATCTGGGTCGTCGTTGAGAAAGACAGCAACAAACAGCCACATAATACAAAAGGCTCACTGAAGACCTCCATGGCCGACTTGATGCGCAGCATCTTTAAGGAGGTACCTGATCGGTGCAGGCAACGCTTTCCGAAGCCAAACTGAATCGGTTATTGCTGCATGTGGCAGATTCATCAATTGTAAAAATAAACCGCAAGAGGAGCGTCTGCCAAGGTTTGGTGAAAATATATCAATGTTTACTGGAGATGTTATCTGCCTGAAGCAAACATTGTGTTCTCAAATACTTCATGTACCCGGTGCCCAGTCGTCAAGAACTGCTACTCGCAGTGGCACTTCAAAGTCCTTCAAAATCTTCAAAGTCTCGGATCTGAAAAATTATGAATGTTTGTGACCTGTTTTACTGTGGCAGATGAACATTTGTCTGACAAACTCTAGATTTCAGGAAACACACCAGCGTGAGTGCACATGCCGTGCTTCATATCGTTCACAAGGTACCCTCACCGTGCTTGTTGCAAGAGATTATCTTCTCAGCCCTCCCATTATTCATAATCTCGCGACAGCATGCTGGCTGCGGCCCCCGCTCTGGAGATTTTCCCCCTCTGCTCCTTTGTCCCCCCGATAGAGCCGAGATGTTGGCCCAAAGTAGAAGGTATCAAACAGATTGCGGCCCCTGAAAGAAATCTCTTGGTGTTCCCAGGACAAGTACCAGAGTCTTTGCAAAAGGTGAAAGGCCAAGCGGTCCCATGCCTCCCATTTCCCACAAAAGTGGGTGGCCTCTCAAGCATATAAGGCCAGAAGCGGGCTTGTCCCTATTTTGCCGGTAGGTACGTGGCGGCAGTGGCGGATGCCTCCCTGCCTACCACAGCAACTGTTTCGGCAAGGCCGTGGTGGGTAAGTTGTGCCAAAGGGACCTGCCACATCCTTATGGGGCCACCTTTCAAGATAAGTACATGCATGCAAGAGTGTGCCAGGTGTGTACTCTTCTGCTGGTTGGAAAAGCCGATGGGTGTCCGGCCAGCATTGCGATTTGAACCCAGTATCTACCGCACCTGAAGCGGACGCAGTGCCGTTGCACCACCGATGCGGTAAATGGAGTGACCTTAACCCCTATCAGTGAGTACGTATATACTTTTACACAGAAGGCACCCTGGGCGCCGCCATAGCACCCGCCGAGCTCTGGGAAATATGCGTGGCCCTGCTAAAAAGCTCTGCTGAGGGTTTGTAGTGGCAATTTTGGTGACTTGTTAGGACTTCATTATAAAACAGTGCACACACAAGAAGATAAATGGAACGAAACAGACAACGCGGGCCTCTTTACTGCCGTGCACAGCCCAATATGGCGGCGCTCCGTGCCTCCTGTGAAAATGTCTTACATATTTCATTTTCCCACTTTTTATTGAGTTTGAGTGTTTTTACATGTGAGCAGTTATTTACATTATACTCAGCATTGAATTGTTTTTATTTGGACTGTGTTCGTATTTCTGTTTCTGTATGCAACATCATTAGACATTTTTAGTTTATCGGGCTTAGCGTAATAGCGTAGTTATCGTAATAGCGGGATGGAAGTGCACATGCACAGTACCGTAAACGGCCGATACCGTTCACCGTGCCCACCGTATTTCGCAGACTTAACGTTACCGTGTTTGCGTGGTTATTGTAGTTTACGTAAAACATGGCGGCGGTTTCGGACGCCCGCTTCGATCTGAATTTAGCGTTGCTGTGGCAGGATTCACTTCGTTCGCAGCAAATGACTGTGCAAAATGGTTTTCCTTGCCTTCAGGTAGCTTCGACGATGCAGTATTAGGGATAACTTAGCCGAATTTTCGAGATCGCTTCCCATTTTGAATGTTGCTAGGCCTAGCGAGAGAGCATCTGTTTACATTTCAGAAACATGTCAATTTATGCTCTTGGCGCTTGGTTCGTATGTATTTATTTCTCTTTATTCTCGAAAAGTTAGAATGCCGCTGCACGCGGGAGTGTAAGTGAACATTTTCAAGCTTTATTTCTTTTCACCTTTTTTAACGCATGTATCCTTCGCTAGATGGAGCCACAATCACAGCTATCGGGCCGTAAACACTTCTCCGCTCAACTAAAGCTCGTTTCTGCAACGAATGTTTGCGGTACGGTAACGCTATTCCGATAGCCCCACTATCACGCTAACACGCTAAACTAAAAATGTCTATTGTTACTATGCTGCGTATCATGCGTACCACTCCTGCGTGGACCGGGAAGGTCTGCAGTATTTTGAAATAAATTTCGCTCCCTTTGCCGTTGCCGAAATTTTGGTTGGGGGGTAGTGTCAATAACATAATGTAGTGCTAATAGCATGAAATCGAAACCAATTAATATTAACCCTTTCTGTAGCATAAAGAAAGGTACCAAATTTACTGAAATTTTTCTTGCTCAGTTTGTAGAGCTTTTTTTTTTTTCTGAATAAAACGGCACCAATAGTTCAATGTAGTTCAAAAGTCCATCATTGCTCAAAAAGGATTGCTCGAAGATTGCTTCACTGCATGGCCGCAGTGTCTTGCAAAATAGCATCCGTCAGGTCTCGATAAACAATGAAAGACGAGAATCAAAGAAAAGATAACTGAAACGGTGTAAAACACGGACATAAATGGTGGTTACATTTCCACAGTTTGTAATACTGTTAGTAGGCCCTGTTGATATGGGAGGCTTCGAAGCAAGGCAGGGCCGAACAAAACTTTGTTCATTTTGGAGAGGGAGCCATGCTGCAATCGTGGTAGCAGAGGTGGCAATGCAATTTAAGTGGAGACACAGGAGGATGAGGAGGAATAAACCTTGTTTATAAAAATAATGGCGCAATATGGGCAAGTAGTGCATTGTAGTGTCAAGAAACAACTACAATGGGTATAGTCATCATTGGTTCCCTGTGTGACAGATTTTCTTCATGTTGAGTATAGTCGTCGTCAGTTATTTTGGTACAAAACCTCATTACTATACTCGTCAACGGTAAAGAAAAGGTTAATAACATTGCATTTGAAAAGTCAGTGTACATATTGCAATTTTTGATTGATTTGTGGGGTTTAGCATCCCAAAACCAGCTCTGATTACTGAGAGATGCCGTAATGGAGGTCTCCTGAAATTTTGACCACCTGGGGTTCTTTAACTGTGCACTGACATCGCACAGCACACGGGCCTCAACATTTTGCCTCCATCCAAATGCAGCCGCCGCGGCCGGGATTCGTTCCCGCGACCCTTGGATCGGCAGCCGAGTACCATAGCCACTAGACCACTGTGGCAGGGTATACTGCAATTTTTACCATGATTAAATAATCAATGGATTTGCTAAAGTAGTAAGAATGCTAATTGAATTTGTTTGTCAACTCCTTTGTATAGTTTGTCACCTATCATAAACACATTGGTACAGTTTTCTTGCAGGTACTATTACTGCATTTAACTTGTTCCACATCTTTTTCCCGTTATTCACACCATCAAACGTAGTAAAATCTTAGTTGCATTTAGACTGTCTTTGAATTTTCGTCAATTTACTTCGGTATGGTTTGAAAGCCTTAAAAGCAGCTGGGTCGCGTCCTGAAAGGAACATGTTATAGAGCCTATTCTTTTATAATTTTCGGAATTGAAACTGCTATCCGTGCTTTGCGGATGTTTGTTTTCCGAGCTTTTTTTTATGGAATGCGTTTTTGGTGTACATAACGTAAAATTTCCATAAGGCGCACACCATGTCAGGCGAAGACAACACGTGTCCTCCCAATCTAACGAGTTAATTTCTGCTCGGATATAGAACAGCGAGTAAGACTTCATTTGCTGAAATTTTATTTGCGGAGAAGCAGTGTGTTTTTTCTTCAGGTTCTTAGGCAAAACAAGGTATATGGGTTGATAACTTACTTGCGTATCAAGGACACCACACTGTGTATCCCTTTAGCGGAGCGTTTGTTAGGAACAAATCTGTTAAAGTTGCACTTGGCATAATTCTTGTAGGAATTGAAATTTTGTTTCAAACTAAATTTGAATCCAGGAGAGCCAATATATCTGAATGCTTTTTTCAACAGATCAGTATTCATGTCAGCACCTATGACTGATGTGTATTTGTGTATTTCTTGTCATTTATGAATGTGAAAAACTTCTCTAGATACTCGAAAGCATTGTTACTGTTTGCATCTGGTGGACTGTATAGAACTCGGAAAGCATAATTTTCACATTTTAAGGAAAGTATCTCGACGTCTTTGGAACAGCACACCCAATCAGTAACATATTTCCATGTAATACCATTCGACGTCTTTGGAACAGCACACCCAATCAGTAACATATTTCCATGTAATACCATTTCTCACGTACATGCAGGCACCATCACCTCTTCTCTGTTTAAGCTGGTGATCTAAGTTATATCCCTCATTATCAATAGTAGCTAAGTCATCACGGTACCATGTTTCTGTAAACATAATTGAGAATGTAAAACAATGTTTCAGTGATAGCAGTCGAGTCTCCTTTACATCTCGCTGATTCGAATTTTGTGTTGCAGGAAGGTTAAAGGATTGTTTCTCTGATCTGTTATTAGTGAATTTAACAGTCGGACTTAAGTATGGAGCATTGATTGGTACATGAAATGGAACGTAGGTTGCGATTATATCCATGGAAACATCCTTTAAGTAAATGTTCATTAACATTTGCAACGGGAAAAGCACACGAAAGCACACATGCATGATACAGCAAGTTGTGCACGAATGAATTTCTTAACACAACTTGGATTCTAACACACAGTGCACAAAAATAAAACTGGATAGTATGCAAATGAAATCGAAGGAGCAAATACCATTTGGACTTACAAGAAAATTTGCAGGAAGACAGTTGCTGCACATCTCGCATCATGAGTATTTTGTAAGCGAAAGAGAAGAGAGGTTCTGCGGAAGGTAGGAGGGTTAACATGAAAGAATAATATCGAGTTTGCTGCCCTGCACTGGGGAAGGGGTAAAGGGAGGCAGAAAAAAAAGTATTTGGCTGATCGCTGTCAGAGGAATCGGTATAACACGAAAGTGGAGTGTGTCTTCACATAAACAGTTGAATGTTTTTTAAATCGAAGTGAACTTGCCGATTTCTCTCGGTGTTTCGCTGGCACGGCACCGTTTAACGTGCATGAACTCACTTTCACGTATCGCCTCCATGACATCCATGACCAACCCCTTGTGGTAACTGAAGTAGTTTACGTAATAACTGGACATGAACGATAGTAAATGCCGCACGACAGAGGCAGAAATCATGTTTACTTGCGCCATGTTGACCCGTAACGTCTTCGCCGACGCGCTCATGCGGCACCGCGCATGCGCATCAAGATGCACTTTGGAACGTTCCTGGAACGGAGCCGTCATCCAGGAGAGGTGAAGTGAAGCTGCCGTGCTGGACTTCGCCTCTCCAGCAGGGAAAGGGAAACAAATGACACGGAAGCCGCGTTCGTACAACTTAGAGGATGTGCGCCGTTAGCGCGGTGGTAGAAAACCCGCCACCTTCCGTCTTGGAGCGGGGAACTGGGGTTCCATTCCCAGAGCACCAGAGGAAATTTTTGTGCGTGTATTCCTTTCCTACATGTACGTTTTACTGCGTCACTTCCGTTACGGATATGACGTGTGGGGTCGTGATGGACCCCGGCATTAAACACTCTCGTGTTAAAAAGGTCAGATAGAGTTTAAGCGCGTACTGACGCAAACACGGCAGTGCGATACAAAAATTTCTAGAAACATAAACTGACTGTATGCAGACAATCGTTACTAGAAACTACCAATGGCATATATGATTCCTACCGATGGTCTGTGTACTTCTTTACCAACCTCTCGTGAACATTCTGGAAACAATTTGCCACCAACTTCAAATAGACGCGTGTTCATAGGTTGTCTGCTTACTTTGCACCAGCAGTTTGTAGTAACCAACTTAAATGTCTGCAGACAACTGTTACTAGAACCTGGGCTGGGACAGAGATACTCAGAAGTATATTCCCGAATTTCACAGGCCCCATCCTCATCCTAACCACCCTAATCCATAAAATAGGCGACACAAAAGACTTGAAATTCAACTACAGGCCCATTAGCTTACTGTCAGTCGTCTACAAGGTGGTTACCAAGCTAATCACTAACAGAATTCATGCCACCTTAGATTTCAGCCAACCTTACGAAGAAGCAGGGTTCCGTAAAAGCTGTTCAGTTAGTTATATTCACTCTATCAATGAGGGGACAGATAAATGCGCGGAATATAACCAACCCTTATGTATAGCCTTCATAGATTACGAAAGGGCATTTGACTCTGCCGGTACCTCAGCAGTCATGGAGGCATTGCGGAATAGGGGCGTAGACGAGCATTACGTAAGAATACTAGAAGATATACACAACGGTTCCACAGCCACCATAGTCCTCCATAAGGTGAGCAGTAATACGTATAAGGAAGCGCTTAAGACAAAGGGACACAATCTCTCCAACGTTATTCGCAGCATGTTTATAAGAACTATTTAAAACATTGGATTTGGAACAGGACAGGTGGGTGTAAGGGTTAGTGGTGAACACCTCAGCAACTTCAGACTTACTGATGACATTGTCCTTGCTAAGTAACTCGGGAGGTGAGTCGCAAAGCATGATTACTGACCTAGACAGGCAAAGTAGAATGGTGGGCCTGAAAATTAATATGCAGAAAACTGTTCAGTATAGTTTTGGGCGAACACAGCGGTATGAGATAGGTGGCGAGTCATTGGAAGCGAATATGTCTACTTAGGCCAGGTAGTGACCGCTGACCCGAACCACAAGGCTGAGATAATTAGGATGAGAATGGGGTGGAGTGCATTCGGCAAGCATTCTCAGATAATGAATGGCAGCTTACCATTGTCTCCGAAGAGGACAGTGTATAGCTGCGTCTTACCGGTACTCACCTATGGGGCAAAAATTGGAGGCTATCTCACTAAAGTGTTCAGCTTAAATTGACGACGCAGCGAGCAGTGGAAAGGAAAATGGTAGATGTAACCTCAAGGGCCAAGAGCGGAGTGGGTCAGGGAACAAACGCGTGTTAAGAGCATGTTAATAGAAATTAGGAAGTGTATGTGGGCGGCGTTTGTAATGCGAAAGCAAGACAACCGGTTCCCCGGAGAAGGCAAGCGCGCCAGGGGCGGCGGTTAGGTGGGCAAATGATATCAAGAAGTTTGCGGGGATAAATTGGTCGCAGTTGGCACAGGACCGGGACAGGTCAATGGGATGGACCTTTGCCGTGCAGTGGGTGTTGACAGGCTGATGATGATATTCCGGAATACACATATCGAAATACATGTGTTGGAAGCCTGAAATACAGATACTAGGATACAGTGGAATATGATGTAGTGGGATATTCTAGAGACACTTATGCAAAGAAGCGAAAAAAAAAATTCACAGCATATCCACGGAGTGAATGATGAGTGGGCGAAGCTCCGGATGTTCATCGTAGATCGTACCGAGTTCCGGATTAATTTAGTTAACGCGCACGCTACGAATCCTTATGGTTCAACTACGCACAAGTGAAATCTCCTACCGGCACTTCATTGCAGGTCAAGATCCAGTGCCTATATATATATATATATATATATATATATATATATATATATATATATGGGTGACCGGTGAACGGTTCTCCAGCGCGAGCAGTCGGTATTTTTCAATCAAGAAACTCGCTAGGAGACGCTGCCTGCGTCAAGCTTGTCTCTCGCGGGTGAGGGCGCGTTCTCTTTCTTTGGGAGCTGGTAGCGCGTTCATCGAAGAAAGAGCGTTTCCATAGTCAACGCGCGCCTTTCGCTCTCTCTGTCTCTCTCTCACATTAGACAGCAGATGGAAGAGTGTGAGAGGGCGCGTGCCGGGAGGCACGCGCCGAGGGCGCGCCTCCCACACGCGCACTCCTAGTAGCGCGTTCCTAGTAGGTAACGCGCTACTACAACGGACGGACAGACCCAAACCTTAAGGAGCTTCGCCCCTAAAAAAGTTCGACAATCTCTAAGCATATTCTTATGAGACGAGAACGCGAAAGCGTTTCTTTTGGCTAGATTGTTGTTGCGGAGGGGTGCTGCAAACTGGTGTTGCCGAGTCGTGTGCAAGAGGAGGTCGTGGTCGTGTTATAAAGAATGAGGCATTGTGGGAGGGCAGATTGTGTTTATTTATGATTTGATGCCATCTAAGTGTCATCGACACTCCACATGCCCTCTTGTATTTTGTCGTCCAGGCAGTGTACGCAGATATGCCCGAGCCAGGTCTCCGGCATGTCGAAGTAGTACCACCGCCGGGGCGTCGTTGGTGGTGTCATCAGACAGTCACCGGTGTCGTCACAGGTGACGGCGTACTTGGGCCGGTGTACAAGACAGTACCATGGCCTTGTGATCCGAGTAGTAGCTGGATACATACTGTTATGAAAGGGGGGGGGGGGGTTGACCTTGCGGGAGATACGGGGTTGGTTGGTATCTCACCGCTGTCACCTCTGTTGCGGAAGACAAGTGGGGTACGGGGACGTTGGTAGCCCCACCGCTTCGAAGAGGCGCTGGAGTGAGGAGCCAGGATGGACGACAGGTCGAAGAAGACTGAGAAAGACTTTATACAGATATATTTACGTACTGCACGTATTTACATTCTGCACGGCCGTGTCTCAATGAAGAGCTCGCGACACGGCCGTGTCTACGTGAACAGTCCCTTGAAAAGTCCGCGGTGCACCGAGATGCACCCGCTCATCTACCCTCGTTGGGGTTGCTCTCTCCTCGCTCTTTACCACGAAGTGGCTGGAGTGCTGTACCGGTCCGAGCCTGCAGTGACGCCAGGGGGCCCTCCCAATGTCTCCTGTCCATTGCTGCCGTCGAACCTCGACCGGCGAGGTTGCTTCTGCACGTGCGCCATGTCATCTGATGACGCACGCACCCCCTGCCGGGAATGCACTCTGTGGTGTTTGTCACTGGTGGAACCGCACGTGCTGGCAGGGGAATTTGAGGCACAACAATACATAACATCTCTCACAATGTATGGGTCGGTGGTGAATGCGAGATCGATGGACGTACATCTCGACGTCGTGATGGCCTCAGTGGGTGTCTTCAATTCGAGATTGAACTCGGCACGCATGGCTGTGAGGAACGATGGGCTAGGTGGCGCGTTCGTACGCGTAGTGCTGCTACGGCGACGCCACGCAGCTGGGAGCGCGCTTTCGCCAACCTAGCCAAGAAACGCTTTCGCGTTAAAAACGTTCATTTACACGACATGCTTTTCTGAGAAGGTTGTCGCGCTAACTGCACTTATGTAACAGCAGCTTCTCCAACAGGCTGTTTCCTAGACAGAATCGGTTCGGCCTCAACAAAAGGTTCGCTATCGAAAAAGGTCTCTGTACCGCTGCAGATGAGCACAAGTTCGTATTGTAACGAATAAATACCGCTTCCATGGCCGAAAAGTCGTGCAGCATTGCGATATGACGAGACGTAATCAAGCTGTCATTATTTTAAAGAGCGCACCGGCGGCTGCGCGCACAGCTGCAGAAGCTGGGTGGGACGGGCCACTGGCCATAAAAAGGATCAGTTCCACGCAGAACGCTTGCGGCCTAGATGTCCAACGTGACGGAATGTCCAACGAGACCGAATGTCCATAGTGGACATTCGGTCTCGACACTATTGTCTGGCAAAAAAATGTCTGGCAATAGTGTCGTTTGTAAAATCAGTAATAAATGCACACTCGTTTGGCTGCTGGACGGCTTGACTGTCCGCGTGTTCCGAGAGCGTGGCGAACATTGCAAGACCCCACAACATATGGGCGCTGTCTTCTGAATCGATTGGTTTTTCTCCAGCTTTCACAACATTTATTCATTTGGTTTAGCTCTTTCACTTGTGCTTAATCATACAGATTACTACTTTCGGGCTCTATCCACACTATATTATATCGCTCTTCGTTCACTTCACCGGTTCATTATCAATTTATTTTAAATGGCACATAGTATAGGACTCTAGGTCAACCCGTCTGGCTCGCGTATTCTCTTTGTTGTTCCAACTGACTTAACTTGCGCAATCCTAGAGTTCATCCATTCCATCAGCCATTAGCAACCTTCTAAAATGCTTACAAAACTCACCGCTGCCACGACTGTCTAGATAAGGGCGTGAACGTACTGTCACAAAATAGTGCCTGTTTCGACGAGAAGACCGGCGTCGCCGAACCTTCAGCGCACCTTCCCAGGGCTACATAAGCAGTCGGACACGGGCCGCGGGGGGGGGGGGGAGTAGAAGAGTTGCAAGTAAAAGAAGAAGCAAGAAGTCGTGCGTGCTCAGACTCCGTTCCACGAGCCAGCTGACAAACCACCTGCAAGCTTCGAACTGAGAAGACGCCCAAGGGACTTGGTGAATAGGACTCTTTTGTGTTTTGTTCTTTGTTGCAGTGCATGAGCTTGTTCGTGTTGGTTGGCTTTGTGTAACTTTGTAACCCATCTGTGTTTGAGTTTGCAAAAACCGTGTTTGTGTACGTTTTGTGTAACTGCCTATTTGATGAGAATATATTTTTTTGTTTGATCACCCTTGCCTCTGACTCGGTCTTTGAACCACTGCCGGCGTTTTGCTAGTGTGCTGAAGGGGACCAAAAACCTTATTGTCCAAGCTTTCGTGGGATTATTTCCGGGGGATTAATAAGTTAGTCCTTGGGATCTTTTCCGCGGCGATTGCGTCCCGTACTTCACAGCACGGGTTTGGTGACACGTACGACCACCACTCATTTACAACTTGCTGTCTTTTGTAATGTAGCCATAGACGCCGCTATAGTGTCTGTCGCCAGCGCGACTTGCGTGCTTTCCCCGCGTGTGAAGTTTCATCAGACTTTGACTCTGACCTTAACCCCCTTTCTACCATAAGAAGTGAGGCGTTTTTCGTGTGCCCGTGCGGCTGATCTAAATAATGTATATTTCCTTCTCTCTGAGTTCTCTTGCTCAGGTTGCCAATATCAGCAGCAAGACAAGAGAGTAGGCACACGAACTGAACCAAGTCAACGCGCCTACGATGACGCAGCTGCTTTGACAGAGGCAAATCCTTCTGTCAAAATGTCGGCCAGCACGACTGAGGCACTTAAGCGATCCCATCTTAATTTTGCCATTTCATGAGAATGCGCGTCAACGGCCAACTGATTTTCCTAGCCTACAAAAAGGATTTTCGGAAGTGCTTTTCATGATTTCAGCTTAATTTTCCGATTTAAACCGTACGAGATGACCTTTAGTTAAATTTATCGATATATTGGTACTTTGTACCTATTGTAAAATTAAAACGAGTCCTCTTGTCCAAGCTTCTCTTACAAACTTCTCATGCGGAAAATCATTACACCGATGTTTTGGTGAGATGTGATCTCGTGGTAGTAATTTTGGGTGTGGGAGCCTCCTTTCGCGCCACTACCTCGTGAGAAACACACTTGTAGTGTTAACCAGAGAGGATAATTGAAAGAGGACCACAAATTGGTGGAACTTGTTACCGTAATTATGATGCGGGGAAAAGGGGTCCAAAAGACAGTAATTTAATACCTTTATTGTTGGTATGGTAATACTAATAAAAGCGGACTTCCAGTAACAGCCTGAAACTCAGCTCTGCTACAGCAAGACGATGGGAGTTACTTCTCAGCTTTGCAGTACAGTGTTATATACTTGAATAAAGAATTTCTTAGTGTCCTTGAGTCTGTGTCGCGTCATTTCTCTACATTTTTAACCCTAGTCACATTGTTTCTATATAACGATTTATTTCATTGATTTTGTGAGTTCTTTTTATGCACGTTTGTTATAGATTTAATGTACCTATTCAGACTATGCCATTCGTACAAATGCAGCTGCAGACCGACATTTCACTTTCAGATATAGTTTGACGAGGCTGAAAGGAAACGTATTATGTAATATATATGTTCCACTCTCATAATTTAGAACATGCTGACCTGCAGAGCTTTTCTAAACAGCATCGCACGACCGCCAACCGGTCGGCATGTCGGCACCCATGTATGACTGCACGGAGTGGTAAACTAAGCACGTGCCAGAGAAAGTTGTTTGGAACTATGTTATCATTGCTACGCGTTGCTCTATCTAATTTTTCTGTCCATTTCCCACGTGTACTGCTTTGCTGAATGGCTTCATGGCCCTGTCAAGCTCTCGCAAGATGTGTCTGCAAAACGCCGAACGAATAATAAAAATACTCATCATCACTGATGTTACTATTATTTGGCATTTTATTTGTTTTACGATTCCTCCAGCTGAAGCAAGGAAATCACGTATTGCGCAAGGTGCCCGTTCTCTCTCTCTCTGCCCCCCCCCCCCCCCTCCTTTTTCTTACCAGACACGCAACAACTATGTAATCGTATGCCCTTAGTGAAAATTTGAACTCTCCCCTGAGAGAAATCCTGGGTGCGCTACTGCTAACTTACAAGCATTTCTAAAATTGTATAGTTTTCCGCTTAGACGAACTGAATATGTGTTCATCAAAGACCCAGACTCGTTCTTTTCTAGCAGATTGGCCACGCTTCCAATTCCGCAGAATATTTATGGGCACAAGCAATTAGATAATAGAAACGTTAACATTCCAGAGGTAATTACATCAAACGACCCAAATCAAGATGTCAGGATTGAATGTAATGATATTTTTTCCGCAAAACTTAAATTAGAGTCTCTT